>VYZT01049522.1:102646-114538 GCA_013400735.1 Pomatostomus ruficeps
AGATCAAAACCACGACACTTCTGTAAACTGAAATACTAATATATATCTGCACATGCGATCATACACTGCAATATATCACAAGTAGATGGTCAAGAACTTAGAAAGAAAAATCAGATTAAATGCCTTGTGTTTCCTTGGTGCAATTTCTTACCAACAGCATAAAATTTTTTTATCAATTAATAGATTTAAGCATGTACTTAATTCGAAGACCACAAGCAACTTTACTGGAATGAGTGAGATGCTTTAGAAACTTTCAAGATAAGACTGTTCCAGTGTCCTCAAATCAGCAGGCCTGTAACATTCTGCCTCTGGCAGTATTGAATTCCTTTCAGGAAATGAAAGATACCAAGTAATAACTGACATCACTCTCACCTTCCCTACTAAGAACAGAAAGCTTCCCAAATGAAGTTTACAAGGGAGTCAAAGGCAAGCCTCTCCCATCATGCAGATGTGATGGTCCTTTGAAAGTCAACAGGCAGGATTAACATTTGACCCCTAATACACAGAACACATACAATAAAACTTACACTGGTTTTAAAACGTACTTCCTGGCCCAGGAACTATGAATCTGCTCTGTAATGCATGAAATGTATTCATTTTCATTTGTTTTCCTCTTAGTGAAAACCCAAACATAGCATTCAATATAAAGATTTTACATATCAAATTGATTTATATAATATTCAAAACTTTACAAAATAGTACTAAAGTAGTCAATAAAAAGATCAAATTTAAAATATTTACATTTTATACATAATTTCCCCTTACAATTATTAAATAATCTTCCATGTTTACTTTAATTTTAGGGAAAAGCTTTTAATAATTAAAACCTAATTTTGAATTACTATCAGATGGCTTTTTACTTGAACAGAATTTTAGCAAAATCCCATTTCCAATGTGAAACATCCCCACGTTTTCAGTAGTAGTTATACATATATATATATATATATCTATATATATATATATATCTTGTTTTATAGCTGTTTTATAATGCAATGCTATTTTCTATAATGAACAGTGGAGATCTAAACAAGAAAATGGCACAGTATGGATGGAAACATTATATTCCCAACTCTTAAATCCCTTTATGTCATTTGGCTTCTAGAATATCCAGTTTCTTGATAATTTATGTTATTCTTCCAGTACTTTCAAGAAATTGTATCCATACTTATTTAGATTTTTGTGTCATCAACTTTTGAAAAGTTATTTCCTGAAGGTACTTCACAGAGACTATCACCGTCCGTGCTGAAATCATCATCGTCGTCATCATCATCATCAGAATCAGCCAGCACTTTACTTGGTGACTTCTTCAGTCTACTAAAACAAAAATACAAATATTTGCTTTTAAAACAGCACATCTACACACACAACACTTACACAAAGCTTAAAACACTGACAGGCAGGATTTACATTTTTGAAGGATGTCAAAGTGCTCCAGTATGGGCAGTTTATCCCAGACATCTTACATGAAAGAACCATGCACAAGATCAGGCAATCACTTTTACAAGCACCTCCAACTAAAGTGGCAGAGAGAGGAAACTGTGAACTTTGCTCACTGGGATGTTCACAGATGGCCAAGGAAAACTAACATAGGATAGCTGTACCTCTCAGCCATTAGGGAAACTTCTTCTACTACAAATGGTAAGAGTGTCAAGTCCCACCACTTTTTTCCATTTTATACTCCCTGCCTCAATGACTTTATTCGGTAGGGAGACTTGGGAAAGAAGGCTGGGACACCTGAGAGCTTCACAGGTCTGTGTCAAACTGTGTGTGCTAATGACAAACCTGTAGAGGAAGCCTTCACTTTATGGACTCCAGGAGCAAGCAGTCAAACGTGTGAGTAGTGGTGTGATACAGAACTGAGAGGTCTGACTACGCATCCTACCTTAACTCTTTTTTTGCAGTGTTAAGCTGTCCTTGCAATTGTTCATTTATGTCTAGTTGCTCTTCAAGTTCTCTCTGAAGTTTCTTTTTAGCATTTTCCAGTCTGTCTATTTCTTCTTCAGCTTCTTCAACTTGACGTTTCATTGCTTTCAAACGCAAACTCAACTGCAATATTTACATGTCATCTGGTTAGAGGACTAATTTAATATAGGAATTTTATTCTTCCAGCATCTATGAGAGGGAGAATAAAGACAAAACTTTGCCAGTGTAGTGACACTGTAATCCTCTGCTTCAGAAGTATCTGAAAGTCAGCATTAGACTTTAAGAAAAATAATGTGATATGATTTTTTTACAAAGAAAAACCAGCAACAAGCAAAGACAGCTTTGGTTGAGTAAGACAGTGATAGCAAGAGCTGGTTATCAATTAGGGCAGCTTAGAGTTTCAAGTGTGTCTAAGTTAAGCAACCTTAACAGACAGATACTATAAATTACATGTCAAAAACCCAGAGGATTTTTAAAGATCATTCCTGTAATGGATGTCTGCAATTTGAATCACACTGTTTATTGCCCAGGCAGAATACTAACTGTTGGCTCACGTGCTGAAACAAACCATGTTTTAATCAACAAAGACCACAGTAATGGTAGAGCATGTTGCTATTAGAACATCAGGGTATGCTTAATACTTACAGCCTGTATTTAACAATAAACAGCTGCTTTCTTTAAACAAAATTTTATGGTGGCAAACCAGAATATATTACTTTTTGATGTATTTATAGGCTCAATTACTATCCGTTATTTGCTTTATTTCTTAAATTAGCATTGCTTCTATAACTGCTTTCTTTTCATAATTTCTAAAATTAATAACAATTTAGTACGAGACAAAAGCACAGGATGCAATGGCAGCCGCAAATATCACTAAATGGGAGTTCATAAACCATAGAGTAATCAGAATCTACCCACATTCTTCTCTTATCTTTTACACATGATGGTTTATGCTAGCAGGATTCATATCAGATATTTGCATATTAGTCTTTCCCTCTACCTGGTCCTTCTGATCAGTCAATGACAGATGTTCATCATCTACTTGCAACATTAACTCCTTCACTTTTCTCTCAAGTCTGCGGTTACTTAGTTGGAAATTAGCTCTATCCCTAGGAAAAAAACAAAACAAACAAAAGACAGGTTTGTAAAAAAAAAAAGGAACTGAAATACTCCCAATCCTGATTAATATAATTCCTTAGCAATCTTCTAAGAATTAAATAAATACTAACGGTCCCTGCTTGGATTTACTGATTCCATGCAACACATTGAAAAATTTGTTCAAAAGCAGGAATGACTAAAGAGAAGTTCCTTATGTTGCCACGGCCACATTTAGGAACAAAAATACACTCGTCCAAGATTAAACAGAAAGTGAACATGAAAGTGGATGCCTCATAGTAGAGTTAATACTTCTAAGCCTGTTCCTGATATTAGACATTTATAAAATAAGGAGCTATGGAACCATGTTAGCACTGTGCCCAGTTTTAAACTTTAAGATAAAGTTCTACTGTGCTTGCAGTCAAAAAGAAAATTGGCAATTCTTTTATGAAATAGTAACCATTTTAATTTGGTGAAAAAAACCCCCAAGTTAATTGTTATAGAGAATTAATATCAGCAAGAGGCCATAATAACAAACATAAACAGGCATGTTTTGATCTTAACATAACTGGTTTTACCTCTCTTCATTTTCAAGTCGTTCTTCCAGCTCTGTGATCCTTGCCTCCATCTGAGCAACAAGTCCCTCTTTACTGGATCGGTAAGAACCCTCCAGGTGAAGGATTCGGCTCTTCAAGTCCTTGTTCTAGGGGTGGAACACACTTGGTTAATACACCCTTATTCAGACTGACAAATACCACCTTAACACCAAATTCACGTCTCCAGGAAAACATAAGGTGATCAGTATATTATTTAGTAAACATGGAAAGTCACTGAGATTTTACCGTTTACTACAAACACATTTTCTATTACTGTTCCTTATTGAAAAGAATTTACTGTTCAGCTTCAGTTAAAGTTTTAGGATTAAATGGGCCCTTAAACCTCAGATAGCTGCAAGCCCCTTCCAGCAATACTTTTTAATATGCCAATTTTCTTTTCAAATACTGTCAGATCTGTCTTATGCTCCACCCAATTCTTCTGTAAAATTCTGTGTTCTTGCCCTGTAAATCACTGGTGTATGGCTACAAGAAGCAGACGAAGGAAGTATTTATATCCAATACCACTTTACTTTATCAAAGCTATTACTGGGGTTCCCACCTCCTCTTTTTTAACTATCCAGTGCTAGTCCTACTACAAAAAGATTTGTAAAAGGAGACTTTTTGCTCAGATTTACACTTCCATTTTTCTGAGGCTAGGTAATTCAGATTCTCAATGGGGACCTAATGAAAGAGTTGCCAGGAAAAAAAAAAAAAAGAAAAAATAGAGTTACATGAGGAACAGAAAAATAAAGCTCTTTGTTACAGAAATTCAAAACATGATCTCAGGTCTCCAACAGAAAAAAAGGACCATGAGAGGAAAATCAGAACTAAAGTATAAGAATGTACACAGCATATACCAGTAGGTGGCATTCTTTTTTCTCAAACAATTAAGATGAGATCAATGTCACATGATTTAAGGCACCAGATTAGGTGTGTTGTACAAATATGTTCTCTAAATTCCCATTAAAATCTGTTTTATGTTCTTGAGTTTGTAAATAATATTATGACTTGTTAAGACAGCTTTCCTCTGAATCTCGGCTAAGGGCTATGATAAGTAATCTTGCTTTCAAAGACCACTGAACTGCAGAAGGATTGTTTACTACTACAGAAGGAAACACTCAACTAACATCACAATTCCTTGAAATGGTATCTTCAACAGTGTTCCTGAAGGACAGTTAAGCCTTTGCTGAACAGCTCCTCCCAAAGTGGTCAAAGCATTTACAACCAGACATAATTAATTACCTGTCTTTCCAACGAAATTTTGTCACACTCCAAATCTTGCTTTATAGCTCTTTCCTGAAGTAGTTCTGTCCTCATTTGTTCAATCTATTAAAGAAGACAGGAATTTTAATAAGAGACTTAAATAACACTTATCTATATGATACTGTGTGTATATATATATATATAAAATACATATACCTATGCAATGAGCAACACATTCTTTCTCAGACCTCAAGACATACACATGATTTCAGATGAGCTGTACAGCTACAAAATTTGGACAAAATTTTCAGCTTCAGGAAGTCTATGTTATTCCCAGAACTTATTCTAGGCATTTCACACCCACATTGGATATTGTTGATGTTCACTATATATATTCTGCAGCAAGGAACTGAACTCTAAGCTGTTGTATGAGAGACATATCATGTGGCAGGACACTGAGTTCTGGAACATCACATCCATCTTCAAACACCTTTTCCAGTAGTTTTCTTCATACTTAAGTCTGAACCTCTGAAACAGCACCTTACCTTTAAGCTGCTGACTAGCCTAACTAAAGTTTCACTTTATCAAATAAACACAAACTGGTACCTGCAGCCAAGTGTCCAGAACTCAGTGAAACACTCCACAGACAATTGCAGTTTTCTGTATGTGTGGGAGTAGGAAAACCTCTTTTTCAACACACTCTGCTGCATGATGGATACAAATACTGCTTCCCTCCTCCAGTCAATTTAATGTCTGTTGTACTGGAGGGACACCAAATTCTAGATTTGGAGAGGAGGTGGGTTTTGCTTGTTTTGTTGAAAGACAAATTTTTCTACAGTTTCTGTTAATATTTCAGTTCCATATTCAATAACCACAAGGAGGATATATTCTCCATTTGTAAAGATGTTAAAAGCTACCTGATCAATACAGACTCAAGATAAGAATGCAGAACTAGTTTGTTTGACCTCACTATTGGACTTGATTGGAAAAAAAATTGAGCTCAAAGAGAAACTCTAAACTGCCTAACAGCTGCTACTGAAACTTCAGTGCTAAAGGACAAAGTTTGTAGGGCTACTGAAATACTTTTCTTGCTTCCAGTCTTGCTGAGACTCCCTGCAAATCTCTAAAAATGCCTTTAATAAGCACAGCAAATGTTACCCCAGCATTTGTGGTTTATACTGCACAGGGTTTATTATGATAGATATCACCTGGGGAGCACAGTGACTACCTATATCAATTACTGTACCTGCAAAAAAAAGAGACTGATAAACATTTCAGTGGCCACAGCATTCTTCCCTGCTTTACATCAGTTACATATGAACCTGCATAAACACACCATCCCAGTTAAGCAACTCTCAGTTACAGATTTATCTCAGTAAAGGTCTTTCAAAAGTCATTGGAAATTCTTGCATAAAAAAATCCAAAAGCAATGCTAAGAATGTGAAGGTTAAACAAGTACAGCAGAAGAAAATTTACCCTAGGCCTTATTTTTTAACCACATCATAATATTAAAAGATATATTTTTAGCTAATCATGTTTAAAGGAAGTAATTTGCACTGGTTTTGGAGCTTGGAAATTAATATATGAATACAAATAATGGCAGCAACACATGCAGTTGCATATGTTATGTCACAGTATGGTTTCAGAAGAAAACAAGGCATTCCTGAAAGCTAAGGTCATAACAGCTACTAGAATACCAATGGCAGCACGTGGCTGTGTTCTGAACAGCTGGGTAATTTCTTAAAAGCTCTCATTGTCACATGGAAGCCTAATAATAACAATGTTTTTATATATTATGTAGTAAAATATTATATAGTAAAGTATTATTTTATAGACAATTTAGAATCACATATGTACAACAGCTGTATTTATTAATGAAATACACAAAAAAGTTATACTGTGAGGGATTACATAGAATTTATTCTGTTGTAATTGCTTTAGTAAGACAGACAGGAAAAAATAAAGCTAAATCTGTGGTAAAATGAATGACTAATTAAAAATGTAGCTGTTAACTGAAGAAAGGGGTTTTGTTTAATGTAGGAACTGGCTTAATGGACCACTCTGAGGTTCCACTGTGCTCTTACTGTGCTCAGAGGCCGTAACAAATTTGTGCAGCCTTCCCAAGATTCAAATTAAGGAATTATTTAGAGGACGGACAATTATATTTCCAAGATGACTGCTACTGTTGTTGGACACCTCTTGGTAAAAGCAACTTCACAGAAAAGTAGTGGGAGAGAGAAAAAGTGCTATATGGGATTAGGATCAGAAAGCTACGAGCAAATATACCCAAGAGCTTGTAAAAAACAAAGGGCAGCAGATACAACTCTTGCTGGAGGATATATAAACTGCTTTATCTTCCTGTGTTTTTCAATAATAAACACATAATTAACATGCACAAAAGAGAAAAGCACTTGTCTGCCAAAATGTGCTCAAAGTTCCACTTATCTCACAGCAGTAAGATGTACCAGTTTCATGGTCCATACTCTGTGTCTGTACCCCGTGGAACTTCATGTTCCATGTTCTACCTTTCTGATGTCTAGTATATTGTAATTGTGTTAAAAGAATAAACTATTTCTGCAGGTTAAGGCAACACTTATCACAGCTGGATTTGAAGAATGCTAACAAAGAATTGAGAAAAGCAACTGCATCAGATTTTACAAAGCTTTATCATTTTGTGCCAGCTTTAGGATTAAAAGCAGCTGTTGAGTTCATTACGGTGAAAGCATTACAGTGAAAGCAATTTGATTTCTAATAATAATTTAGATGCCATCAGTATTGTTCACCGTCTCACAGGTTTGCAGCCTATGTTTCTTGTTAGTTCCTAAGCAATGTGTGTGTGTGTATATATATATGTGTGTGTGTGCCTTAGACAATTTCCAAGTATGTGACCAAAAAACCCAATGATTAATAAAGAAGAAAGCTAAAACTAAACAAATCCATGTGATACTTCAAACCTTCATATCCAAATTTTCATTTCTTTGCTTCCCACAGCCAGTGCCAGCTAAAGAGCAGGTACACAGCTCTCCACTGGGAACACTTTACCAAAAGGAAGCGATTCATGCAGTTAATGCAATTTTATCCTTCTCCATTTATTCTAAAATTGTCATGAAAACTAGTAAGTCTATTTTTCACACTTACTGGAAATGACTCTGGAGTCAATAGACTCTTGCTCACATTTTCACAGAACACAAGAATTGACGAGGATATCTTAAGGATTTTTCAATTGTGTTTGCAAAGTCAATATGGCAAGAGATAGTTCATTTCACTTGTTCATAGGAAAAAAAAAAATCACATATTAAAATATATCCTGTCCCTGCTCACTTTAGACGCAAAGAGCAGCTGAGTGCTCTAGCTTTCCATGTGTGTGAGAGTGTGTGTGTGTGGTTTGAGCATTTTGGCCTTATTAGAGTTACCAATATGTTATCATTTAAAAATTAACAGGATATGACCCACTTTTCCCCAAAATTTTTTTTCTTTTTCCACTCTGCTGTGGTAGTTCTTGAGAACAAGGCAAGAGGAGAAGAGAACAGTGTGTCATGCAGCCATTCAGATTCAAAAGGGTGTTTAAATTAAAAAAGAATAACATTTCATGGCAAGTGAAATGTGAACTATTAGTCTTGCCAATGTTTATTCAAACATTCAGCTTTATGTAAAATAGAACCAGTTGTTTAAATTTGTTTTTACTGGAAATTTCAGTATTATAGTTCATTATCAGTATGTTAAAATAACATATTTATAATAATAGTTTTAAAAATGTAGAGGAACACAGATATTACCAAAACAAATCCATTATAATTTCTCATGTCATTATAAATGCTTAGCAGACCCTGAAATACTATTTAGTAATTTGACTGCTTAGTCATTCTGGCATAAAATCAAAACAAAGCAACCTTTATAACTCATGTGTGAAATGAGAAATTCCAGACCTCAAAATAAACACGTCTTTTACCCATTATGTAACATTTTAGTCACCAAACTGTATTTTAGGTTTCCATTCACTTAGCAAATTAACTTACTATAGTACCCACTAGCGCAGCTATGACTAAAGTACTTTTATTCCACGTTTACAACACAGGCCCAGACTCCAGTATTAAAGGCTTCCTGATTTAACAATAGCATGACCCCACATTATTATGGGTCCTTTACATTCTATTGCACCCACTGACTCGGAGTCTGTACAATATCAACGGAACAATAGCAGAAAGTCTTTATTATAATCAAATAGAATCTCAGTAACCTGAGTTCAAACAAAGCAGTAATGGTGCCTTGGTGCTTCAAGGATACATGAGAGAAAGCTGAGCTCCACCTCACTTTAAACTCTCCAGCTCTCTCAGTGGAACACACAGTTTCATTGAAAAGACACAGAAACTAAGATTTTAGTTTCTGTTCTCCCTCTGAAGCTAAAGCAATTCAAAAGAATGTCAGCAGTTCTTTTTTTTTCTGGAGCAAGAGAAATGAGAACAGAACAGATTATTGTGGATACCTCAATGCTAATTGTCCCCTGAGCTTCTGGGAAATGACTATGAGCTGTAGTGCTTCATGTGGAGTTACATGATCCTGACTATTCAGCCATGGATGTCTGGCTACTTTTTGCAGTAATCAGGCCCTATACTCTACTGGTTTATTATAAATCTTTGTTACAGGATCTATAATTTCTCATGTCAGTTCTTTCAGAAATCATGAATAATATTATTAAGGCCTCTGTCTTCAAGGAACTCCTAATTCTCTTAAGACTTGGTAATTTCCAACTCAATGGTCTCATTTCCAATACGCTCACTCCACTTCCCCCCACCTGCACATTTTCTGGCCTTACTGAAGACAGAGGTAAAATGTTCCTTTATTTGAGAGGGCATACCTGGATTACTTTTTACCTTCACTGAGGCCTTGTCATACAGTCTCCACAACTTCTTTCCTCTACTTATACAGTCAAAAACCTTTTTGTTACTTGTCTGAGTTACTATGACAGGTCTCACTTAGCTTGGCAAGCATCACTTTATCTTTACATTTTCTGCCCCATGAGACACAACCTCATTAATAAATCCTTCTTCCCCTCTTTCTGGGCTATCAACTTATATTACACTTCTGGAACAAAAGATTGATGTTTTCATGGGGAAAATGCTTTCCAATTGTCTTGTCTTTGATAAACGTTAATCAATTTTTACACTGTAATGAAAATAAAGCTTCCTCTCTGTTAAAACTGGCTAGCATCCTTGGTTCAGCTGGTTTCACTAATTAATTCCACAATTTCCTAAGCTCCTCCTCCTTTGAAATTAAGCCTCTATTATGCTGAATTACTTTTCAGTAAGATTAAAATGGTGATCTTTCAATATAAGAGACTCTTCACAACAGGCTTACTGGCTGTCAGTCTTTATATTCATGCTGTGTCTGTCTTCCAGTTAGAACAACAGGAAAAAACTGGTCTGTGATGATGTGAAGGGAGCATATTTAATCATGTTTGTGAACCTTAGGTTTTTTGGATTTACATGCTCTGCCTAAGTATAACATATAAATCTTACTGCTATTCATTATTTAGTTGATCAATATTGATTGTGATCCTAATAACACTTTTTCATAGAATCACTAAGCAAAAGCTGGAAAACTTGTTCAAGTACCTGTTCTCTGCACCTGCTGATCCTCTCAGACAACAAATCCGAATTATTCTTTTCTTCATCAAGCTCAAGTTCCAGGTGACATAACTTGTCCTAAGTGGAACAAAGAAAAGCATCCTCAACATACTACTTTCCATCCTCTTCAGATTGCTGCCAGGGGATTCTTCCTTAAACTTCAAGGACTCAAAGTGTCTGAAAGACTAAGCTTGAAAGCTGAAATGCCTCTTAAAACATAGAGCAAAAGAGATGGAAGGTAGGTGAGCCTTTAGAGTGAATTTGTTTGATAGAAGTAAAATTAACGTTTTGTTTCCTTTTTTAATCACTCTCAACAATTTCAAGAAAATATGAGAAATTCTCTAATGTTTCTAGAGACTGTTTCTGAATGTCTGCATTACATTATACATTTGGAAGACAAATTTCTTTTCATCTGAGTACAGTGAGAGAGATGTTTATTTACAAAAGTCAAACGACAGCCTAGTTGAACTGAACAGTTATGAAGCCCTGTAACAAGTTAAGAGTAGCAATGTAATTCAGACTACTGAAATGAACTGATATCAAAGGCTAAACAGAACTTACACTTCTAAATACTTTTGAAGCTCTGAATGATGGGCCTACATATGAAAATAATGCAATGTTACAATAGATATGCTAACAAATCACATTTAGAATATACCTGAGTAATTCCTGCAGTATACTACCAGGATTTTCAGCAACACAAAGCTATTTTGATTCCTTCCAAGCAGAATCCATGTGAAATACCAAAATTATTTTTATCTCTTCAAAAAAGTAACAAACCCTTAAGAATGTCTTTTACCTCCATGAGTTTGATTTGTCTTGCCCTATCATCTTTCAAGTGGTTTTTGGCTTCCAGTTCATACTCCAAGCTTTTCACAGTCTGTTCCAGTAACTGAGTTTTTGTTACTGCCTCATCCTGAGCTCTCTGGTGGTCCCTCAGGTTTTCTTCCATCAGACGCATCTGAAACAATCAGATCACGGTAACACACTTCACACTGTACTTCCTATAAACAAGGGATGGCAAGAAAGTGACTCACTGCAAACACGACAGATCTGGAAGCGTGACAAGAATTCCATTGAGTTATGGGCTTTGCACAGTAATTTTTGTTTTATCCACAAGATGGCACCAAGAAAACAAACTTGTATTATGACCTATAATGAGATGCTTCACACTACATGTTTTACACTGACAATTATCCATACTGTGGTTCTTAAAATTCATTTATTTTTACCAAGTTACAGTAAGCCAAAATGTTGGTAATTTTCTAAATGGTTATATGTTTGAAATTTTTACAGTATTATTACTTTCCTTTTCAGATTCCCATTAACTTAGCTTTTAAATAATTATGTAGTTTATATGTCTGATGCACTTTTGATGACAGCATTTTACCAATGACATACTTGCATATATATATGTATATATATATATATATATATATGGGTATAACTAT
>VYZT01049522.1:114992-153794 GCA_013400735.1 Pomatostomus ruficeps
AATGTTTCAGAATGACATTGGATTGTCAGCTTTCAAGGTGGGTATTTTTTGTGTATCCACGGAGAGCCTGGAAGAGATGCAGCAGTGAAGAACTCCCATACTGCCTTGCAAGACTGTTTCCTTGTTTTTCTACTGGACCAAGAGGATACTCGCATCATGACAATCCCTGGCTTTTGATGAGACTCTCAAAAAGAAAGTTTTGTGCACTGTGACAGCTACCCAGGAGAATTTTGATAAACAGACTTTCATGTTGAATGGAAGGACTACTTGTACTTCTTGTTAAACACAAAGAAGGAAGTGATAATAAAGACTTTCAATTGTCCTGAATATTTAGTCTCCCAGAAAGTCTGCTGTTTAACCTGCCTTTCCTATATTTTGTTTCCTCTTTTACAGATAGTTGCCATAATGCATTTTAAAGCCCTTGCATATTGCCTCATGGAGATACAGAATTCCACAACCACTAGTATTTTGTCCTTGATATACTGTTTGGATTATCTTTTTGTCAAATAATGAAAGTTTATTTTGTTCTTTAATTTTTTCCCTATATTTGTTTTGTAATTGTAATACGTAACATTAGAAGTATTTTTCATAACTGCAAACACAGTGTGTTTACACTGTGTAAACATACATTTCCATATTTGATGCATGTGTTAGTGTAGGTATCTACATATATTCATTCATTCAATTGAAGAGCTATGTTCTCAAAATCACCATTTTATCTTTCACTTTTCATTATGAGTCTTCATCCCTTTACAAAGGCTCTCCATTCCTGAAGGGCATAAATACAGATGGAAAACTCAACAATATACAAGAACTACTTTTTCTTCTATTGCTGTTCTTTTAAATTTCATTTAAAGCGAGTTTTCTAAGGGGAGAGGGTGATATAAGAGAAGTTCTAAACTGGAAAAGTCCTACTATTAAAATATTCCATATAGAGAAAACATCTGTGACCAATGTATTCTCATAGTTTTCCAACTGCGGAGCAAGCATATGCAGATTTTTAAAAGACTGGACTGTCTTTATGGCAAAATTTACATACTACGAGGCAGACACTTCAAGACTGGTTGACTCTTGGTTGCACAGACACTTTTGTCATTCCAATCTGCAACCTGGCTCATACGAAAGAAGAATATATGTTTGCATGTTTGTTTGTTTGTTTTCCCTGAATAACTGGTGGAGGATTTTTCCTAATCAAAAATATTTCTAAATTCTCAATTCCTTCAGTGGCAGGCATTAAAGAGCAGCAGATCATCAATGGAATCCTTGTCTTATCACTTAAAGTACATTCATTTGTCAAACACTGCATTTATCTGTCCTAAACAGGAAACCCCACTTCCCCAGCAGAAATAACCGGCTGATCACCACCATGAAAAACGAAACTCAAAAGCATGCTGAGATCAGCCTCTGATGATGTACATGAGAGCACACAAAAGTGTGATAGCAAACATTCATTATCTTGAAAACTATCTGCTTGGAATTCTAGGTCAAAGGCGAGAATTTATCACTGAACTTATGAGTCATTACCTCATCTTGCATTCTTATGTTCATCAGGCGTGATTTCTCTACTTCAATGTTTTTCTCCTTCAGTTGCCTCTGCAGGTCTGCAAATTCCCTGCGGTTTTTCTCCTTGTATTCATCAAGCTGGCTCTGAAGCTCCAGAGCTGATGTTCTTGAGATCTCTACCATTTCAGACATCTGGGCGGAAAGTACATATACAAAAGGTTCTATTGTACTTAATACAACAAAAGGTTTTTTTCTCCAGCTTCAGTATTCAGCTCAGTATTTTCAAACAAAAAATTTATCAAACATTCCCAAATAAACTAATTTCTATACAGAAATGAGAAAACACAAAACAGTAAGGTTAATTTCTAACAGCATGTCTGGCAAGACTATTCTCTTTTGATCTGTCAGCAGTTCTCCCAGCTGAGTGACACAATGAACTACATAGTCACACTTCAGTATGTCAGGATTAGCTGAACAGTTTACACACAGATGGCACAATAAATCTGATACACAGGAGTTTTGCAAATCAGCTGTAAAATTTGAAATACTGCTGTACTGTACATGAGAACTGAACACAGATCTGGGATCTGGTTTATACAGAACTGGTTTAAGATGCCATTTTGAGATAGTGGTGTTCCAATCACTGTTTCAGCCCTGAAAGCTTTTAATAAGAGCCTCTAGGTTAAAGAAACTAATACTAAACTTTGCATTTTACTTTCTTTTACACATTTAAAAATTTGCCAGTTCATTTACTTCTGTCTGTTAGACATTCAGATCCCTGCAGCCTCCTGGGGGTGAACTCATACCTCCTCCTGTAACTTCTCAACAGTCTTGTTCAGTTGCAATCGTTCATTCTCCATTTCATTCTTTATCTGCTGTAACTGCTCCTTCTGCTGAGTTTCATCTTTTAACTGCTGACTTAACTGCTGCCGTTCCTGTGAAATGCAACGGGTGTTCTCCTGCAGTAGATCAAAAAATACATATAATGAAATGTAGACCATCTTTTCTAACTAGAAATCCAGAATGGAGGAGGAATAGACTTGGCTGTTTACAGTAACTGTTACAGTTCTATTCGTATTGTCATTGGCTTTCTTACGCTAGTCCACCATTAAAAGTAATTTGTGTTACATAAAAAAGCAAGATGGGACAGTCAGGAATTACATTTCCACTGGGATACACACTATTACAGTGCCAGAGTTTGTCGTCACAATTGTCAATGGTAACACAAGGCCAAATCAAACTACTACACAACATTATTCATTAGAACAACTCCAAAGACAGAAAGGCTGAATTGTTCCAAACAAAAGGGCTGCTGATTACATCCTGAGGTCTGTTAGTGCTCATATCCGGTGGACAAGACTGTAGAATCAGAAAGAGGATTAAATTTAGTGTGCCAGAATTTAGACATAAGTTGTGAAGAAAATGCCAAGACAGACTCTCCTGCCACCTTCCCTAGAATTCTTTCATTTGGAGACTCTGCTTGGAGGCAGCATTATTTGGCACGATGCCCCAAAGGATGCATAAACTGAAAAAAAAGAACACACTTTTCAAGCATCTTGGCCCAAAACTAATCAAGATGCAGGAGATGTGTACGGTGCATTGATCCATGTTACACTGCAAGGTCAAGGCAGACTGGGACAGAAGGGAGCTCTTAGGGGAGGGTGCGAAATGCAAGCCAGTGCTGAGCAATGCACCCCTACAGTGATTGTGTGGACTATCAGCAATACAGACACGCAAATGAGGAGAATCAGGGAGATAGAGCAGAAAAACAGATTTAAAATGAAAAAAGAAAAAGACAACCAAAATCCAATCCTGACCAAAAGCCTCAGATGAAACTCTTATTCATGTAGTTACAAGGAACATCAGCTTAAAAACATCATTTTGTGGAAACAAACCTCATTTACCCACATTGTGAAAACCTTATATTCTTGAAGCACATTCAATTTTAAAGACATAAAAGTATTTTATTGTTGTTGTTATTTTTTCTTTTTACCATAATTAACTGAACCATGAGAACATGCTGGTTAACACAGTCTTTCCTTGGTTTTTTATCCACTTAGAGACAAGTTTAATTTTCAGATTTTCCGAACAGTAACATAACATTTATGTTGAAGACAAGGGAGAACATCTATTCAATTTAAAAAATGGCACTAGCAATTTACATGTACCTCACTTTTGAGTCTGACTTGTTTGATAGAATCACTTAAAACACTAACTCCTAGAAGCAAAACTAAGATAATTCTAAACTGATACTGCTGAAATCAATGCTTCTTTGGTTCATGTAAAAGGTGAATCACAGAGAAGAAAAATTAGGTTTGTAGCTTCTGCAGACACGGAATATGAGGTCAATAAGAACAGTTTCCAGATTTATACACACTTCCCTCATTACTAAATAGATCTGAATTTTCATGCCATCTGAATCACCCAGTCTCAACTCATACACAACATTGCCAACATCTCTCTCCACTACTCTGAAGTAGATGCATTCTCCACATGTTTAATTTCTGGGCTAATCTGAGAGAAAGCATATCCTTTCCTGGACACTGGGTGGACTAAGGAGCAAGGTGGAAAGAGGACTTCATACAGAATTTAAGAGGCTGTGAATCCCAATGATCTATGTTAAACATCTTTGGTTTTGTGATTAAATAGTCCAGTTCCATGCAACATTTGCAAATAAGACAGGCTCATAAAGAAGCAAATGTCCTAATGTTTGTCTATTAACAATATTTTTGTTTATATTCAAGTACAGCTTTTTATTCTTTTACATGCAAATACCTTCATGAGTTACATGATCATTGAAAATAATAAAATAAATTTATTTAACCGTAGGCAGTTTATTTGGAAATTCATCTCCTCAAAATTTTCCTAGATCCATGGAAATGAAAAAAAAAACTTCAGTAAGAAAACAATTTTAATTTGATGATGCTATGGTTTGAACACTGAAGTGAGGGGTAAACTTTAAAACAAAGTGTACTTCAAAAAGAATGAAAGGTAACTCTACAGAAAGCAACAGTGACTCAGGCAAACAGAAAATTTAAATTTAAATTATCCAAATTCTTCTTGTTCTTACCTGTATATCTTCTAGCTGGCTTTCCAGAGCTGCTTTTAATACTAACAATTCTTTGCCGTCCTTTTCAGCACGTTTCAAAGCTTCTTCTAATTGTTGCTTCTCTTCCTGCATTGATGAAATTTGATACATTCAGAAACAGTGGCCAGGCCTTTAATCTGACAAGTAAACTGAGCTAAAATCTGTTCACTCTGGCCTAGCACTGACTTCCCCAGTCCAAAGCTGTGATTTGTTTTTACTTTTTGATGGGAAAAATCTTTCCTATACATGTCAGCAAACTGCCTTCTGCTTCTTGACAACCTGCTGGTTTTCCGTACCCTTTCCTATGGCATTGGTCATCCTCCCCTTTGTCAGTTTTTATTCTACAATGAATCCATTGCAAACATGAGACTACTGAAGGGGCTTGTTTTCTTAACTTACCTCATATGTCTTTAATTTTTCCTTCACTGAATTTTCTTCTCCTTTCATATTATCAATTTGTCTGTGCAACTCCTCAATTTTCTTCTCTAACTCAGTAACTTTCCTCTTCAATTGTTCATTTTCCTCAATCAGCTCTTTGACTTGATTTTCTTTACTATTTCGCTCCTCTTGTGCAGCATTTTTTTCACTTGCAAGGACAGCAGCACTCTAGTGAAAAGAAATTATGTCACATTTAAAAAAAAAAATTGATGCTGTTTTCCAACAGGAGTTTCAAAAGGCATCACAGCAAATACAGCTAGGATAGAACATTAAAATTTCAACAGAGACTTTTAATATTTAGCATATTTTCTCCGTAGGCATATCTACAGATAAAGTAATATATGACACCTGAACAGCCTCATGCTTGTCATCTCATATTTTCACCTTAACATTTTCCTCTTTATTGCCCTAATATATTTCATTACCAAACCCCATTGTTAGGTAATTGCAAGTAAACTAAAAAATTTAACAGACAGGAAAAGCCCTATGGACCTTTAAGGAACAACATATTTATGAAGAGTGTCTTACACAGCAACACAAAATTTAGGCAGCCTCACGCCACTGATGATTCCAAGCACTAACATACAACACACTACATCCAGGCAACTATTTGTGGGGCTGCAGAGTAAATGACAGATAATATAAAGAGATCTTGACACTAAAAAAACAGTGGGGGTTCAACTTGTACTGAATATTGAGTTCAACTTGTATTCAAAAGATACACCTTTTTTTCCAGAAACTCAAATCCATACATAGCACAAACACAAATTCTAATGAACTACACATCACAACTTGTGACAAAAGATTTTTGAATTTTTTTTGCAGGGCAACTGGTTGCAGCATGTAACTTTCCAGAGTTTATCATCACCTTCCCACTTACCCTCTGAAACATCCTACCATTTACTGTGGAAACCATGAGTGAAAGCATCTGTCTATATTGTTATAGAATCCATACTCTTACAACACAGATGAGGTATGTACTCATAAACATTTAATTCAGTAGAGTAAAGAGCTGGAAAGATTTAATCTCTGCTCTTCACTGACTTCTTCAAAATCCCCTCCAAAGAACATAAAAGAACCCAAGATATAATGAGTGGTTCTTGCTCGTGCGCGTTCAGGAGCTGATACAAAACAATACTCTGTAGAAAGAGGTGGTTCTCAAGTGCAGCCCCACTGCCTTCTCCACCAAGACCTTAAACAATAGCAAGAACACCAGAACAGACATAGGAATCAGTCTAGACCAGGACTCTCTCTCACGGCCACGGCTGATGCTTACAGGCAAAAAGAGGAAGAACAACTATGGGGCAAGCCTTTCCTCATTATACACTTTCAGCTTTCACTGGTTTTCTTCCATGAATGTAATATCCAATAATTTCTCTAATCCTTCTCAAGTCCATTTATACCTTTGGCCTCTACATTATCTGGTAACAGTAAGTAATTACACAGTAATTACTGAAGCACAACATTTTGCATGTGAAATTATGTTTATCTGGGTGAAAACAAAAGAAATTCTATCAAACTATTCAGAAACTATTTTGTGAAATATTTTATGAAAGCATGAAAATCACTTTTCATTTATACTATTTTTTATTGTTGCTCCTGATCTTCCCTCACCCAAAAGGAATAAGCAAAGTTATATAAAAGGGTGTTTACAAAGAGTGCCCTCACTAGACTGTTTTCTAGCAAGCAACAGCTTTAAAATCATGCAAATTAGATAAAGCGGTAACTCAGAAAACACTCAGACTGTCTACAGGGTCAATGAACTTATTATACAAAAACTGGCAGCATAAGCAGGCTGACAAGTTCTGGTCTTTTGAAAATACTGAAAAAACTTGTTCTTCTAAGTACATGACTAGTTAAATGCTCTGAAATAAATCTCTGTTGATACTTTAAGTTTTCACATACTGAAATCTCAATAGCATTCATATATTCCTTTAATTTTTGCTTTCTGCATGCAGTAAAGTTTTGCTAATTAGCAAGCACTCCACCAGTGGCTCCTTTTAGTCTCATTTCTCCTTTCTGGAGCTGAGTGAAAGCAGCTGAGGCATGCTGGGGAGTTCAGGGAAAGGAATGTTGATTTGTCTGTTCTTTTTCATCTAACTGCCTACACGAGGCTGCATAGTAAGAGAGGACTGCAGTAGACCCACATTAGACCTGCAGATTCCACTACATCTGCCCTGGTTTGCTCTACTTTCTCAACACGGGAAGCAGTGTTTCCTTAGGAGTGGATGCACAAATGAAGTTTCTGGATTATAAGAGCTTTTGGGAACATATGCCATATCCTATAGCATATTACCACAGAAAGTTAAGGTGTGAGAAGTCTCCACAGCTCTTGCCTTCTTGTATTCTCCACTGTTAGCCTTATCTGGCACCCCACATTACCTTCTACCTTCCCTCCAGGCCTGCTCTTGGGAAGACAGGTGAACATGACAGCAAATAGCTTAGCTATCGCTGGAGAGCATACACAAAGGATACAAGCACTGAAATGCAGTTCTGACAGACCTTGCAGCAACACCATTAGGGGATAACCTGGTGGAGAGAGATGCCTGTCCATATATTGAACACTTACATAAGGTTCAGGCCAGCAGCTATCAAGTCACACATGGGCACTGCTGACGCACAAAAGGGTTGCTGTGTTCCGTCCACGCAGGCAGTGTGCTCCAGCAGCCCCACACAGCCAGCAGGCTGCATTACTCAGGTACAGAGCATATGCGCAGTTTAACACTGGCACTAGACATGGCTCATTATATTCTGCATAGAATTCCCCTAACAAAACGCAGCAGCAGAAGATGCAAAAACCACGGCATTAAAACGACAGTGAAATTACTATGTACATTGATCAAGTCTGAATGGCAACTGCTACACTTCATAGGCTAAAACTGAAAGTGGCAACAACAGGGACACTTTAAACTGTCCAACAGCATCTGCTAACAGCCAGGGGTAATCTCTGGGGTTATATCTGCATGAGCAGGGACACAGGTTTTCACTGAAAATTCAGGAACTGGCTCACACACTCAAAAAAAGGAGTTGAAGGCTGTCTGCAAAAGCATTCAGTTAGGGGTTAAAGTGATGGGGATGAAAGAAGGAGGAAAACTGAACCTTGAAGAGCTAGTAAGTACAAAAGAGGAAAAAGCCAGACAGGGAGAGCTTGTGCTGTGGATCCATTTCCCTCAGTCCAGACACGACTTGTTTGTAATGGTGCTGCACATAAACAGTGTGAATTAACTAATGGTCCTTAAGGCTTAATGACATGACATCAATTAATGACTCCTGTTGGTGCCCATTCATAAATCCTTTTACATTTATTTATTTATGTGGGTATGTTGGAAAAGTTTTAGTAATTATTTTAACTAAGTTTATATAATTTAACCCATGGTAACAGAACTGGGTGAAGGTCACAAAGTAATGTTTTCAGTTGAATACAAAACATTAACAGACACTGTTAATATAAGAACTTCAGTTCACAGAACTATGGATTAGTCTCTTCAGAAAGTTTAAAGGAGATTATGCACATAAACATACAGAGCACAAAACAGACAGAACTGGTTAAACAAGATTCTTGACAACAAAACCTGGAATGAAATACTGTATATTCAGACATATTTGCCATACAAAAGGAAAAAAACCCCACCAAAATACCTCTATAAAAATCCAAGCCCCTCAAAAAACCAGGAGGACAGGGGGGCAATTTTATCAAACACTGAAGTGGGCTCTTTGGATCTTAAAATTAACATATCTGAATTCCAATTCTGCAGTTTCTTCCCTATGGTATAGAAAATATGCTTCTTTCTTTTTAGTCCCACTTACTAGTTGTGGCAGCAGGTTTGAGTAAACCAACTTCTTACTGTTACTATTTACTGCATTGTATTACAGAATTATATTTATGTAAGTAAATACACTATAGCATTTTGCTTATTATGCTTATTTACTTGCATTTATTTCGTCTTTCCTTTACATCTGCCTGTCCTCGCTCTGTCTTCCAGGGCATTCAGTGCCTTCTAGTCCCTTGGTGTAGCCTGGTTTACGTTCAGATATTCATCTCCTCAATCTTCGAAGGAACAACACCTTTCTCTTAATCACCACATCATCTGAAGACTTCTTAATCACACTTATATCACCTTCTTATTTATTACTTTTGAATCAATGAAATATTTTATTATACTTTCTCAAATTTTATCATGTTTAAACTCCTGATTTAAGACTGTGTAAACCTTATCCGCAAAATTAAGGTTCAGAGATTAGGTAAAAGGAGCTGGAAATGGTTGTGAATTTCTGGAAAAAGCTGAGAATAAAGATAAAGAAGCTTGTCTAGAAGACAGAAAACACAGCTGTACAGAGAAGGTCCCACAATGCAAAGTCCTCTGTGACTGACTAAAGATAAGCTTTTGTATTCTGATGTTGTCATTGTGCCACAGTACACATGCAGTAACTTTACTTGTTAGCCCAGCAGTGGAATCAAACCAAATAAAACAAGTTATCAAATCCAACCCTGAATATATCAAGGACTATATAACGGCTAACAATGTTAACCTTCACTTCAGTTTGGACATGCTCAACTAAAGGATCCTCTCCACACTGATCTCTCCACCTCTTACTTTCTTAATATATGGAATAACATAGAAATGGCAGCTATGTTGAGAAAAGGAATTAAAAGTTTGTGAAAAAATCTCTATAATTCTTTCTCCAGAACAAGTTTTTAGTAGTATGTACAAGCTCCATTTAACTCGTAACAGATGAGAAGAGAGTGAGCAATGCATGCACACACACAAATACATACACACACATATATGTGTGTGTGTGTTGTTGGTTTTGCTACATATACCTGATCTACAAAGTTTTACCTAGCATAGGTCTGCTTATCTGAGCCCACAGTCACAGCTGCTGGAATTTATATGCATGTGGCACTTGGTTTTCAGCTTTAGGCCTATGGAACATAAGGGAACACCAGTAGTAAAATACATTTCCCTCACTTCCATCCTGCTCCTTTCAGGTTTTCTGCCTAACAAGAAATTAATCTAATAAAGCTTGGTTTTGTGTCCCTGTATATAGTTATATATGTGTTCAGAAGTATTGTAAAACATATTAAATTTAGTCAAGACCAAGTTAAAATAAAATAATAAATATTACTCCAACACCTTTGTTACAGAAATCTCAGTAAAGCAAATACTTTTATATACTATTCTACTCTCAACTTTGGTACAAGCAGTGAACAGATAGTATAAAAGGTATCAAAATCTTTCCCACCACTTATTACCATGTAAACCCAAAGAAACTGGACAGAACACACAAACAACGTCCTTGAGATGCAAATGAAAAGTTCAGTTTCAACCTGAATACAGAAAAAAATACTTTTGGATAGGAATGCAGAAAAAATTCTGTGGCTCCACACCTTTTTTTTACCACACCCTCAACACTGGCAAAGACATGAGAGAGGTTGTGTAACTGATCATTAAAAAATTGTTTTGGCTGACTTCAGTGTTTTAGCTGGTGAAACTCCCCTTTGGCCGTGACTACAGACTACTGGATCTTTAGAGTCCTTTGACAAAATAAAGGAACACCTGAAGAGTGTGGAAGTTAAATCTCATCCGCCAAATATTAGAATCATTAAATTTTGGCTAAATCCAATGTTTATCAGGCAAAGTCAGCAAATTGTTCCAAAAACCTTTACATTTCTTTTCAGAATGCAGTTCCACTGAGTATCAGGAATTGTATGTCCCGTTCTGGGCTCCCCAATCCAGGAAGGACATTGAGGTGCTGGAGTAGGTCCAAAGAAGGGCAGCAGAGCTGGGGGAGGGTCTGGACTACAGGTCTGATGAGGAGTGGCTGAGGGAGCTGGGGGGCTCCGCCTGGAGAAGAGGAGGCTCAGGGGTGACCTCATCACCCTCTACAACTCCCTGCCTGACAGGAGGGTGTAGCCAGGTGGGGTCGGTCTCTTCTCCCAGGGAGCAGTGACAGGACGAGAGGACGTGGCCTCAAGCTGCAGCGAGGGAGGTTTAGGTTTGACATTAGGAAGAATTTCTTAACAGAAAAGGTCATAAGACACTGAAACGGGCTGCCCAGGGAGGTGGTGAAGTCACCGTCCCTGAAGCTGTTTAAGGAAAGATTGAACATGGCACTTGGTGCCACGGTCTAGCTGACATCATTGTTTTCAGCCATAGGTTGGACTCAGTAATTCCAGATGTCTTTTCCAACCTAATTGGTTCTGTTACTGTGTGAAAACTATTTCAACAAATTACCTGTTTGTTCTTTAACAGCCATACTTGAAGAATAAATCTCCATTCAAAATGAGCTGAGGCACAAACTGGAGCTTTTAAAATGGAAGTAACAGATTTTCAATTTTTTTTTTCATATTCATAACTGTGGAATCTAAGTAAATGACACACTAACCTTCCAAAATCCTCTGAAGAAAGGAAATTATGTTGTTGCTCACTTCGTTCTATTCCTGCTGTAGAACACTTCAGATATCAAGGTACTGGTTGTTGAAACCAGCTCTGAAGACACATGGGCCACGTTTCTAGGTTGATGCTGGACTAACTTAATTTCTTGAACTACGTGTAAGAAGTTTCATATGGCTTCATCTACCCAGCTCCCTCAGATGATCCAGAGCGGGTAGCAGTGATGGACATATCAAACATCTTTCTATTGTCTTTTCCTCTTCTTTTTGTATATGAACAAAATAGTTTAAATAATACAACTAGACACTGATTTCCTTAGGTAACATGCAGGTGATTTTCAAAGAAAGAAAAAAACCCCAAACCATCCTACAGACAAAAACTGACACCAAGAAAAAAAAAGACAAACATAGTGAGTTTTCACCTAGGGTCAACCCTTTAGTTGTAATCATTATTAGGTCTTCTTTAAAAAGAGCCTCTGAAATCAGCATTATTCAGCTACAATCATCTCGTTTTCAAAGTTCATGAATGCAAATAATAGGTCTTTATTTCTGTTTGTACCTCTGCTTGTAGTTCTGGCATTTTTACTCACCGTGTAGCTTTAGGCAATTCTTCTAACCTCAGACCCTATTTCTTAAAGCAGTTGGAAGCCTTGAGATGAATAACAGAGTAACATTGGATAGCATGGGTAATAAAATTCAGTATCTCTACAAAAGGAGTATGAAAACTCCTGAAAAATGGAGTGTTAGGCTACCAACCCACCCACCCCATCCTCCCTACTCCCCCAAAAAAGTAACAACAGAAACAACAAAGCTTCTGGAAGAAAGCATAAATGGCTGCACTTACTGCTTTGCTACCTGACATTGATTATATTAATTCTTCCCATCATCTAAAAATGAGGTCTAGCCAACTTTACCACATGGCTATGTCTTTGGAAGTTAACTGTTATTAGTTACCTATTAAAAGGGTCAGTGTTTTTTTCCTCTCTTAGCGAGGTATGCTGCAACCAGCTTGAACTCCCTGCTGTACTTCAAGAGATTATTCAGTAAGCAAGTGCACAAAATTTACAAGCGAGTCAGACTGGTCTCTCATTTCATTTCAGCTGGAGCCATTCTACTAACTCGCTAAAAATTCACTGGTGACAGTTTAGAGAAAAGATTTGTTTTCTTACAAGGTCATTTTCCCTGATCAAAATGGTACCATGTCTTTAATATTACTTCCAAAACTATTTGGGTTTTCATTTATGAGATGTAATGGGATATTTAAATACCTACATTTTAAGACTGAGAATGCAGCCATTTTTTACACAGAGTATATTAAACAAAATATTCCCATTTAGGCATGACCTAACGTTTATATAAGTTATAAAATCCAGGACCAGGAAAGTATTAACCTCTTAAACAGTACCTGTATCAATGTCATATTATCCCCCTGGCTATGTATCATGACATACTCAGATTGGCTTATACTAACAGTCTTTTGAAGGTCAGAAGCTGTTGGATAGACTGGAGTAAAATATTAACTAACTCTGTGCTCACGTTGTTCCCTCCTGTTTGACCGAGTCAAACACTTCCCATACATACACAAACAAACATCCATTTTCATGCGACAAATCACCTGAATACACCAACTGGCTTCTGTTAATAAGGATTAGAGATCCTCCTGATGGCATTAAAGAAGTACCTGGCTGTACAAGCTCTTGCAAAGCTTTCGAAACAAAAAAACCAAAAAATCATGCAAGCAACCCCCCTTCCCAACCTAGACTTACTGAAATAGTCCTGGCAGATGAAGGTTCACAGTAGGTAAATTACAGATAAACAAAATTATCTTTGTATTATCCTATAGATGTGATCCAATTCAACTCAAACAGAACTTTGCAAGACAGTTTTGCTCAGAGCTTTTCTTGACTCTACATACAGCATAAAACCCACTGGGTTGTAGTTTCATGGTACTGTCTGCACCCAAACACACACATGTATCCACCGATAGAGGAGTAAATTGCACGGAAATGAAAGACTAGAGGAGGTGGAACTTAAAGACACAGTCACCAAGTTACATGTTCAGAGTGCTTTTGAGGCACATCTTGTTGACAACACTAATATTCCCTAATTCATTTGGTACTTCATTTAATGGGTCCTAAAAACATGCATGATGCTATTACCAACTTCCTTTCCACACACAGAACAGGCACGTCGGGTAAAATAAATCAAATCTGTCTCTCAAATTTTCCATATACAGTTCTAAAATAGGTGTTTCCAATAATAATGCCTATTTAAGGAGTGCCTGTAGCTTTCCTTCCACCATCACACTTCTGTCTGTGAACCCTCCTCTGTCTTTCCCTCACTCCATCTGTGTTTGCACCACACTGAAAATCAATCAGAATCTTACCAGGCTTTTAGAAGGCTGGT
Organism: Pomatostomus ruficeps; assembly: GCA_013400735.1. Lineage (NCBI taxonomy): Eukaryota > Metazoa > Chordata > Aves > Passeriformes > Timaliidae > Pomatostomus > Pomatostomus ruficeps. The sequence continues at coordinate 128,822 of VYZT01049522.1, forward strand.
AAAAGAGAGTAGAAAATGAAAGGGGGAGAGGGCTTAGGTCATGAAAGATGAAACATTGACTTGGACCAGCCACTCCACTACTTGACTTTGTGCACAGTTTAGATCAGTTACCAACCAGCTTCTGTAACTGAAACAAAAAAGTGTTCTTTCAGTATGTCAACAGCTGCCTCAGGCAGGCAGAGAAAAGAAAATACCCACCAGTGGCATTTCAAATCCTAGATCACCTTCTCTAAACCTTTTCCAGTTGTTGTATACCTCACTTGAGGTGAACAGACCAGCCTCAGACACAAGCATTCAGGATGCGGATTCAGAAGAGTTATGGATGTATGGATAAGAGGGCATAACGATGCTTCCATGCCCAAGTAATTCTTATTGCATCATTTGTTTCTTTTACTGCTATCAAGACTGTGGTTTTTTAGCATGATTTATTATAACCCAAGGTTTCATCTTCGAGCGGAACAAGGTAGCAGGATCCTACTTGTTTTATTCATATATATATATATTTAATTTTACAGTTACATACATTAAATCTATCACTTTAAGTACCCAAGTGTCTCTGCAATGCTCCATACTTCTATCTTCACTTTCCCCTGAGTAACTTGGGTAACTACCGTTCACTGTACAGTATTATTCCAAAATAGGTTCTTAGAATATAGTAGATTTAGTTATGTTTCATTTTACATTTCAACTATGAATTCCAAGCCATTTCTACAAAAGAGGCATACAGAGTATATCTCAGTGTCATTTGGAATGCTTAAGCTAGTTTTTGTTAAGTTTCTGCTCTATGTGGGAGATTTTTATTAGCTTTGAAGAAGACACATCATATGATCAGGTTAAGCAGAAGAAGATTCAAGAGTTACTTTTCATTTCAAAGGTCTTTACAGTTTGTGCTAGATTCACTTAAATTAACAAAATGGGGAAAAATCAAAACCAAAGCTTCTTCTTATGCATAATACCCAAAGATTCACATTATTTTCTTATCTTAAAGGAGGACCCTTTTAGTTTGTAACATGTGCAGAAGGCAACCACTGTCTTTTGCTGTTCCTACATTTGCTCTGGTAAAATTCCTTCTTCTCTTTAATCATATCATATGTGTAACACATACATGTCAGTTAATGATAACGTGATCACCAGCTTCATTGCATTCTTAAATGTGTTGACAAATTCATCAGCTCCAAACTGTGTCTTTTATCATTCTGAGAACAAGGTCAGACATACAAATGCCAAATAAATCAGTCAAGGTCAGGCTTAGATAAGCCTCTTCCTAATGTGATGATTACAGCTTTTTCTGAACAACATCATTTGTTCAGGCTGCTTCTCTAAATAGAGATGTAAATTTGAAGTGCTGTGCAGTTTGCAACTGCACTCCTGAGCTGGTACAGTTTCAGTGGAATTTGAACAGTACTAGCTGCAATATGCTACAACCTTCTACCTGCAGCATTACATTCCAAAAGCTGCTTCCAAATTTTACTGAAACAGTGGCACTTCACCTACAGTGACAGAGCACTCATGGTTAATTCTGGACTGCTGTGCTGTAGAGTCAGATTAAATAACAGACATTTTTCTGTGACATTAAAAACTGGAGTGGATTCATCTTAATCTCTGTTCTAGTACTTGAAATTCTGCAGAAATCTATTCCTAATCAGAAAGTCATTCAATTTTAATTTATTATTAAATTAAAGGTAATTATTATCCCACAGAGGTATGTTTGAGAAAAGTGAAACTTTTCCTATTGTTAAATAGAAATAATCTGGCCTCAGTCTCAATAAACAAGCAATGAAGTCAAGAATAGCCATAGGCATCTCAAGACCACCACAAGCAAAAGACATAACACAAAAATGAGTTTAAAAGGTAAATTGTAGCAAAGAAATATAATACCTTAATATCTGTGGCTTTATATAAAAACCTCTATTAAATAAACCAGAAACCAAATAATGACAACAATAAAAACCCAACAAAACCCTCCCAAACTAGCATCACACCAGTGAGCACAGAATCATAATGACAAACAATCCTGCTCTGTTCTTCTGTCAGATAACCTTGAATATGTTTCTAACATTATTTCCAAACAGATCTATGTGGTATTCTAATCACACGGACTAAACGCACTGTACATTACTTGCCAAGCTGATGCCTCCAGCAGATGAAAATTCTGCTGATTTAACACTGGTATAAAAACTACTTCCTTTCTCCCTGCAAAAACTTCCTGAACAGCCTATATATCACAAAGCACCTTTACTCATTGTACCAATCCCAATGATTTAGAAGCAATGTAAGTACAAACACTCCTGTACACAGAGGTCCTGATACAACCTGATCTATCAAACATCAGTATCCACATTTTCTATATGACAAACCACTATTACAGCATTTACACTCCTGTTTTCCTCTTCAAATACAACAGAATGGCCCTTTCCACTAATATTTGATGTAGATTTCTTGTGTCCTGCCATCCAGTATTAATCTTTTTAGCTCGCAATAATATTAAAAAAAGGGAAAAAAACACTAACAGGCCAAGTACCTTCAATTGTATATGTCTCCTGGGTATTTCAGATTAATTACAAACCAAATAATTAACAATATATATAAGATCATAGCAGATCAGTCAGCTAACTTTCTGCAGAGACTGGTCATACTTTCCTGATAAATGATATCTCAACTCAACAACTAATCTCAGCCAGCAGGCATAAAGATAATGCTGTGCTTCAAGAAATCACTGAATACAAATACTAGCAAGATTTTAAAAAAAAAAAAAGTGAAACAAAACACCACCTTCCAATTAAATATGTTAAAAGTTTTACTTCAAATAAAAACAAAAAGTTCAACTCAAATGGGAAGAGAACTGGTACTTAGACCAACATTAATCAAATAAATTTCACTTTGAACATCCTATTAAATTTACCATTAGACAGACTATGTCATGCAAGTAAATAAATGCTATTTATAACTATCTCACAGCAACCCAGTCATAGAGCCATTTCCCAGACTGTGTTATTGTTATGCCAAACAGACTACTCTTTCATTTCTTGTCAGTCGTAATTACAGTTCCATAATTGAAATACAGTAAATTACCATGCACTAACTTTGAAAGATGGTTCACTGAGGTTGAGCTGTCACTACAATTACTGTGTAATAAAAAATGATAATTTAAATGTTCTACTTTTCTCTCAAAGAAAAAAATTAATTCAGTTCATGCAGCTCAGACAAGTCAAATATCTTCATGATGATGTAAAACAGAGAAACAACACATTTAAGCAAAGATGAACAATCTCAAGTACAAGTCCTAGGCTGCATAAACAAACCAGCATTTATAAAATTTTCTAACCTCTGAAGAAAACTGCATGTTTAAAAACAATCCTTTAAAAGGACAATCTTATCAGAAGTCAATCATACAATATCTATCTAGCATCCTCCTCATGAGCTTCTACTTTGTGCATAGGGCATAGAAAGCTTTGGAAACTTCCTTTCAAGCTTCAAGCTTAATTTTCTGTGTTCTGTGTTATGTTTTAGGTCATGACCAGTAGGATAACTACAACTCACCTAAGATCAGTGTAGGTAACACAGAAAAATTAGCATGGACATCTCTAAGCACAAAACTGGGCCAACAGTTCTGACATATTGGTCAAGCACGGTTTGCCTGTAGAAATTTCCTCAAACACTTGAGAAACAAAATGAGGGAATACAGAAAAGACACAAAAAGCTGTCACTGTAAAAAGAATGCTCAAAACTTTAAGAGAACTGTCCCCATATAAAAAAAAATCTTTCAATATATTCCTACCTGCTGTCTCTATGAAGAAAATTTCACCAAGGACATCTTTTGGAAAACAATAACATATACGAACATCTGAAACCTGTTCCTATTCTCCCTCTCACAAAGACTTCCTGCTGATGCTGAGAAGAGGCAATTCCTTCAGTTCTGTTTTCTTCCTGTCTGATTCAAAACACCCAAACCCCTGCTGTTGCCTTGTGCTGGCACTCCCTTGACCATTCAGTAAACACATTAAGTTCAATAAATGAAAAGGACACAAAACAAAACACAAAACTCCACACTGATATTAAGAAGCTGAATGGACAGGGTGGGACAATGCAACCAGGGAACAGGATGTGACACAAGCAGCTGAACGTAGGAACAGTGGGCTGCTAAGAACTGCAGAGAACTGCTAGAAGGTATTTCAACAGTATGACTGGCAAAGCACACTGGTGCTCTTCAAGGGCATCCTCAGGGTTTTGGTGATTCTGTTTAAGCCATGACAAGCAAATGCTCCTCTGTACTCTACTCCCATCTACTCTCCCTCAAAGTTTGCAATTAAGCAAGTGCGGTAAATATCTGCTTGAAGAAAGGACCACAACTTCAGCTGTGACAATCAAAACATTAGATGTGTATGAAATGAAACTTATTCTCAGCAGCCAAGAATCTCCTAGTCTAAATCTTTGCCTATTTTGCTAAGAAAGCAGCAGAATCTGAAAGTATCTAATATACAGCATCTGAGAGAGATATGATCTTTCCCTGGAGAGGTAATTGTTCTCACTTATGTACCTCTGTTGCTTTCTCCAGGCTCTGTCGTAGATCCAGCAATTCTTTATCGTGCTGCTCTTTAAGTTTATCCATCTCTGTGTCGTGGCTGGATACCTCTTCTTTAAGTGCCCCTTTCAAAGCCGTAAGCTCTCTCTCTCTCTTTCTCAAAATCTCTTCTTGTTGATCTTTTGCTATTAATACTTCTTGCAGATCCTGCTTCATTTGCATCAGCTCCTAAAGCCCAAAATTAAACACAGCTGTGTGACAAACAGCCCCTGTGGACATTCTGTTTATGTTTCACAGAAAGAAAGCACATAAGCTCCCCAAGGACAACTTTGTTTCATATGGCTGATGTATTTTTTACAGCTTTTATAGTAAGCTAAAAATTTACTAAACCCTAATATTATTAGAAGGGTAACATATAGCTGATGTTTAATGTAATAGGCCAACATATCTGATGCTGCAAAACTATCAAGAGATTTTAATGGTGTAGGCTATGCCATCTGCAAATAATGCAGAAGTCACTCCTACGTCCTACTTTCGGTAGCAATGAGGTAGATAAGAACAAAGACAAAGCATTTTTCCCGCAGTTGCGAGAGAAACAAACTCAGTGATAATTCTTTGCTTTCTTTGCTGCTGGAAAGAAAAAATAAAGTTGATCCTCCAAGTGCCGAAGACAAAACAAGTGCTTCCCAACCAATTCCATATCTTCGCACCCTTCCTCCTCCCACCAGGGTAACCCTAGAAGTCATTTCCCCTCTCCAGATTGCTGGGAAAGAAGTGGAGAGTCAGTGAATCTGAAGACTAAAGACACACATGCCTACAAAAACCAGAATAACAGAAACAATCAAAAACGTACTGCTCCAGGCATTCTCTAATTTGGTATTTCTCCAGCTGGGAATAACTACACTTTCAAAGAGAATGTAGGCTTCTCCTGCACTGAAGGAGGATCAGAACATCTAAACCATTCCTGACACACATCTGCTCTGCCATTCAAAGCCTACAATGGAAGGGATCCTACCACCACCCCAGACAGCACCTTCCTCTGTTTAATTATCAGTATTGACAGAAACTTTTTCTAACACTTTCTTTAAATCTCTGGAGCTAAGTCTCTCATTTCTTACTCTTTCTCCACACAACATAGAAAAGTCTATCACTATCACCTTTACAGCAACATTCTTTTGACTCTTTTGTTCCTCTCCAGACTCTTATGCCTTCTCTTCTCTCCCTGGTCTCACCAATAGAAAGTCAACAATGTAGAGATTGCTTTGCTGAGTTCTTTTTATTTTCTTAGTTGAATTTCATCTGGCCTTGATAATATATACATCTTCTTTAAACTGATCATCCCTATTCTGACCCCAAACCCTAACTGCTGAAGCTGACTGAGATTATTATCTGGTAATAGTGGAAAACTCACCTGTCTGTCAACCATTAAGATACCTGTTCTGCTCCATACAACAATGGTACTTACACTTTGTATTCCTTTTAGGGTTAATGCAGTTATCATAACATGCTTTCTTAGGTAACCTAATAATGGTACATTGATTTGGATTAACAGAATAGGAAAAGCAAAGGCAAGTATTTCTTCCACCAGTATCTTAGTCCCTTCTTCTCATGCCATTTTTCTGACCCTCCTTCTGGTACTTTGTAACTTACCTCAATCAGAATCTCTTTCTCCCCTTCATCAGTATGTTTTGCATTATCCAGTTCATCATGCATCTCAGAGAGCTGGTCTTGAAGATCTCTTATCTCAGTCTGGTGTTTTTCCTGCTCCATCTTCACTTGAAAAAGCCTCATCAGTAAAAATCAGACAGAATTTTTTAATTTGTAGAAATACTCATTTGTTCATTCAAATACTAGAAAGACACACATTCCCATGTTGCCCACAAGAGAATGGGATACAATAAGGTAGAAAAATTAAATGTCAGAGGGGTAAAAATCAGCAATCTTCTAACTAGGTATTTAAGTGGGGAGTTGTGTTTTATTTCAGACCTGGTACTCTTGTCATTCAAGTGTTTCCACATTTCAAAGACCTGAACTATATATTTTGACCGTGAAATATGAAAAGCAATTTTCACTAAGAGGAAGACCATAAATTCAGCAATCTTTCTCTTCCTTCCAGATATTCCAAGGACATGACTCTTCTAAATGATAGAAACCCTTCCAACAATAACACATGTCACTTGTCATCAACATATTTTGGAGACATATGTACTTTTAATCTAAAAGGTTTAAGGAAAGGTACGAATTTCAATGATAACTTTTCTAGAATTAACTTACTCCTCCAGGTTTTGCCTGAGTTCCTTCTCATTTTCTTCCAGCTGCTTTTTTAAGGCTTCCTTTTCACATATACTTTGATCCAGCTGCAACTGAAGATCTTTCAGGCTTGCTCGTGTAGCATCTCTCTCTTCTTTGGAATTTTGCTGATTCTGAATTTTGTACACCAAAAGTTAAGCAAAATAATAGACAGCAGCTACATGAGTAATACAGTTTGTCTCTCAGTCCATGTCTGTCCCACTGCAATCAAGAGATTAACATTTACCTCTGCAGATACCTAAGTAATTCTTTGTGCATGTGCTTAATATTTTTATTCACTGCTCCAAACTCCTTCTCAAATACTAAGAAGAGATTTGTTACAAAGGCTAACAATGCTATGAGCAACCACCCTTTAAATAAAAAGTCTTCTGAAAAAGCACAGGTATATCTGGATTAAGAAGAACATGAAACGAAAGAGATTCAGTTGGAGGATAAGTTGTCACTTATTTTAAAAAGTATATTTGAAATAGTCAGAAGTTTTATAACAACAAAATGCTGTACCCTGATTTCCAGATCCAGTTTTTTCTCTAACTCTTCCACTTTCCTTTCAAGTTCTGCTTTTTGTTCCACCAATGCTTTTACTTCAGCTGAAGAATCTGAAACCTACAATTAAATAGAGACATTTATTCCCACAAAGCCAAGCTGTTCTTTGAGAATAGTTTCTTTTTTTTTCAATCTAAAGCAAAGCTACAAGCAAGACTAACGAAGTGTAGCATCAAATGCCTGAGCTCACGAGAGATTTTTCATATGGGTCAGGCCAAGCTAGGATTTTCAAAGGAATCATGATTTGATTTTCAGAAAACTTCTTAGTAATTGCTCAAGGCACATTGACAATAAAACAGAAAATATACAAATATAAAGAAAAATTCAAATTAGGCAACATATGAATCAGATCATGTGTACTTGGAGCTAATTTTACTGAGATACCACTAATTATGCAGAATGGACATCAAAGGAAAGCATGCCCATATTTTAAGACAGATTTTCAAATACCTTTTTTAGGTAATTTCCTAGGATGTATTTTGCAAATAAATAATGCTGTCATTAATAACATAAGCTACAGGAGTCTCTCATTCTATGTCTGTCTCACTGCAATCAAAAGATTAACATTTCTCCCTGCAGATACCCAAGAAATTTTATGTGAATGTGCCTAACTTTTTTCCTCACTGCTCCAAACTCCTTCTCAAATTCTAAGGAAGAGATTTCTTTAAAAGGGTAACTGTGCTGTGAAAAACTAACCTTAAAATAAAATAATCTAAAAAAGCACAGGTATATCCGGATTATGGAGAATATGAAGCAAAAAAAAAAAAAATCATTTTGACCAATTATACCCCAGGATAAAATAATAAACAATAAGCATTTATTATCTTTCTCATGCCGTGAAAATTAAGCTGTATTCCTGAGGGACATGAATAGACTAGTTAAAGTTAGTAAGGGGATTCAGATTTTTAAAGTCCTGTCTGAATACTGCACCACTTTGAAACAAGCCAAAGCAAATTAAGAATTCTTTACCTGCGTCTTTCCAGCAGCTCTTGACTTCAAAGTCTGAATTTTCTCAAAAACCAAGTTCACTTTCCTCTTTGTTGCATCATCATTATCAGGACTTCTAAAATGGACAGTACAAGTAAGCAATGATATGATCAAAATTACTATTTTGTTAACATCAAACCAAATTCAGAATGTCCAAACTAATGAAAATCTCCACCAAAACCCCCAAAATAATATAAACAAATCAGAAATTATCTTAACTATGATTTATTAAAATCTTTACAGAGAGGGGTTAAAAAAATTTATATTCCGAATGTTTTCTAAAAAGCCAACCAAACAAAAAAGATCACTGAACTCTTGAAGTGCAACTCTCTTCTGTAAGACTGTGGCAAGACAGATAATCAGCATGTATATTATTCAGACATATTGAAATGAGAAGTAGTACTAGGTTTTAGAAGTCCTGACTACTGCACCACAAAATAACACTCGAACAGGTCCCAGAACCTGCTATATCAGGAATGAAAAGAATTTAAATGTATCATGCATTCTTAATTAAGTTAACCTTCCTTTACCTCTCGATAAGTTATCAGTAGAAAATACCAAGAGCTACAGGGACGCAAAGGATTAAAAGCACAGCAACAAGACGGCTTCAGTCAAACCTTAGGAAATAACACTTTGTTCTTGTTTAAAAAACCCTAAGGCTTAAACTTCCATGAGATACAATTTGAATTCTCCAACAACCTCTATATTATACAAAGTTTAATTCCAGATGTATTTAAAAGACAAACCATATTCTGATTCACAAGTTACAAGCGCATTTAATCATATCCTGTACAATACCTTATGTAAGTACTGATAGCCTGGGTGTTTTGAGACCCTATAATGCCCTAGAGGACACAGCTGAGATACAGAATTGTGAAACAGGTGTTTCATTTAATTATAGCTTTCACTCTACCATTTCACATTTTAAATGTAATAAAAGATAAATACTGAGAAAATACAGTCTCCTATTCAAAAGTTAAGTATGCTTACTGACCCTTCCTTAAGGTAATTGTAAAGTATCTGCTTAGCAGTCTCTTCATTTGTTTGCTGTGCAAGATCTTGCTGGCCTTTTAAGAGATCAGGAGTTGCCTAAAAGATAAAGATAAAATGTCAAAAGATAACAGTCCTGAGAGAGTTGTAAATACAAACAGTACAATTGGACTTCTCCATCCTATCCTATTATGAAAACTTTTATATGTTCATAACCTGTTCTGAAAGATCCACTGGAGTTTTGGCTTACTGCAATAAGAAACCATACTCCACACCAAAAGAAAAGAAAACCAACTTGATTTTACATACATATCTTTTCATATTGTACTTTTGTGCATCTATGCTTAAGAATCATCATAACATCATTTACGAGAATCTGTTTGGCCTCACCATCTTCCTTTACCCATACAAACTCTGTTGTTTTACAAACCAGGTTTTCTATACTTACAACAACAAAAAAATATTTATATCTAAATATATATGTCTATATTTACATTTCTCCAGAACAATCCCATTTGGAAGTATTGTATGATGGGAGTTTGTTCTAATGAAGACCACAAAAATACACAATTAACAATATGGCAGCTTTCATATGCTAGAGTGCAAAGGACAACTTCAAGAATAAACTCAAAATTACCTGTATATTAGGGACGGATGAAAATGTTTTTACAGAAATCTTCTTGGCTCCTGATTCAGGTGTAATTGTGATTCGGTTTGGCAACAACAAAGTAGAAGTTACTGTTTTACCTTCCTCTCTCTTACTCTGTCCTGGGAGTGTAGCTGACCTACCCTTCAAGCTCTCGGTATCAGCTCCATTCTGTTTATGGTGCTGCAAAGAGCTGAAACTGCTGCCCTGAGAGTCTTTATTGGGCATCTGCAGTTTTCCAATACTTCGAGCAGAAATCTTCATCTCTTTGGAAGGCGACTTTTGATCTCTGGATAACTGCTTGTGAAGGCAAACTTTAGATGGTCTCTGTAAGTGCTCAGTTGACTTACCCAAGCTTTTACTGAATTCACCTAAATAATCTGAATTTACATCAAGTCCTAATGACAAGGCACTATCAACACTTCTTGATCTTTTACGATCATCTGGATGAATTCTATTCCTTTTTCCTGACCTGCCTCTTCTGTGAGCATCAACTTTCTTATCAAACTTTTCAATTAGCTGATCTACCCCAGGAAGTGAACCAGTGTCAATATCACGACCAGTCCCCGGCAAGAACGGAATGTATCTCCTGTTTTCATGGCGGTTAACGTTGTCCGCGTAGATGGCGTACTCCTGGTCATCCAGTAAAAATCTGTATAAGGAATTTGCAGAAGTGGGAGTAGCGGATGAGGACGAGGATCTGCGTGAGTCAGTCAATACTGGCCCAGCTGAATCCTGCCTGCGGAAGGGAAGAACATCAGGTCTAGGTTTCTTTGTCTCCGGATATGCAGTGGGGCTGACGCACGGGGATCCTCCCACAGATGAAAGGGACTCTGAAACGCACATGTCGCTGGGGCTGATCGTGCTGCTGGGACAGTCCAGCAGCTGCTTGTTTGGATCTTCTCCTGATCTGTTCAGATGTACTTTTTTTGAATTTGCTTTGGTTGGCTCTGCAAGGTATGTATTTGTTTTCTGTAGGGACACTACTTTAGATGAGGAAATCCAAGGCTTTGTTTCAGTTTTTTCCTCTGCAAAAGACTTAGATTTGCTGCACACAGAAGACTGGTAATTATCCAAGTTCAAGTTATTTTTTTCAGGATCATAAGGCTGCAAAAGCTCAGGATGTCTTTGAAAATTCAACAAATTTGAGGATTTCATAGTTTCATCTTTAAAATTTGACATTCCATTTTCCTTTTCATCCACATTGGTTATCTTCAGTTTTTTAAGCGTAGAGGGTTGCATGTGCTGTGTTCCAGCAAATTTTGTGTGTTCACTGATTTTGTCCTCCAACTTAAAAGCTGTATTAGAGTCTGTGGCTGGCTTGTTTACAGCCTGAGGAATGACCTGCTGTTCTTTTCCAGGAGGAGGAGGATTTTCTGACAGACATCCTTCTGTGTTGTTCAGTACTATGTAAGGATGTCCATCAATGCCTTGGACTCTAATGCTGACACCGTAAGACCCCATCCTAGAATTTTGCACATTTTTAGTTTTTTGAGTCTCTTCACTTGCAAGTTCAAGAGTGACTTCATAGTTCTGCTGCATGTGCTTAAAACCAGCAAAATATGGCTCCATGTCTATCAGAGGGTTATATCTGCACAGGAGAAAAATTACAGAATTGTCATTGTTTTAAATAAGTTAGATTATTTCATTAATTACTTATTCCGCCATTTCATGTGACTATGAAGACTAATGGCCGTGTGCAGGGAAATCAATATCCAAGCTCTACCAAGCCCAAAGCAAATACATTGTGATACAAAGACAAATGTCAAACTGACACGTTCTGGATCAATGTCATGTTATTTTATGAATGTTACCTTCACAGAGTTGGTGCTCATTGTTTTAGAATCAAATGACTTTAAATATAAGCAACTCTGGTACAAGTTTTTGAGTCAAAGCATGATTTTTGGGTATTTCCACTATATTTACTGAAAGACTGTACCCATCACAAACCAATGATTATTTTAAAGTCAGCATTTATTACCAGCCATATTAACATTTAAACATAAGCCCAGGAGAGCAAAACACAACCAGGCAGTTTTAGGTTTTATGAGTTTCAGGTAACTAAAGCACTGCAAGGAAGGTCAATATCCTCATTCCTTTGAGTTGTGGTTTTTATGTACTTGGGTTTCAACATTTGTTTCTAATGACATCTGAAAATAAACTTTTTCATTTATTATTTCATTGTCACACCTAAGTATAAACTTTCCTACATATTAATTTAACAATCTCCTAAATGCAAGCTTGTTCCAAAAAACTCCAGTTGCTATTTTAAAACAAGATACTTTGCTGATGAGTAAAAATGGAAAAACACTGCTAGTATTTCCAAGGCTGACAGTGCCTTTTTCAGATGCAATGAGAATGCTAACTCCAGCCTATATGTGCTAAAGTGATTTCAATCGAGAAAACAATAAATTAAACCCTACCTGGGTTTTTAATGTTAAATGCCATTCTTTCTCTAACAGCTGGGTTTGCAGTCAGTTTTACTTTACTGTCTTTTGCAGATTATGAGCCAACTGTCTAGGGGCACAGGCAGTGCAGTGACAGTACGGGCTGTGTCTACAAAAGAATGGAACACAGGACTGTGAGACTGATACAAAACCTGGAGGGAATAAACTTTTGAACTGAGCTGGAAAGTTGAGTCATCACTGAGGCCTGACAAACCCAAGATCACTAAACGATGGTAATCAGTAAGAGAAAACCAAAACAACAGGATGGCTCATGGAAAAACAAACCTCCGCAGCCAGTTTCACTCTCCTGTCTATCTCAGCATGAACCACCTCCCTCAGATATTTTGGTCAAGAGCAGAGTTCTCATTTTTTCCTGATAGTGAATGAAAAAGTTTGGCTCAATATTCATAGCATACTAATTTCCATCCAGTTCTTCCTTCTAGCAGGATAACTCCCCTCAAAAACCTCTTCCTCTCTCTAAAAACCAACTCCAGCTCCTCCTCTACAGCAGGCTTGTAAGTTAAAGTGACCCATGGCACATTTGCATTGTGTAAGTGAGAAAAACCCATGATTTACAAATAATTGGTAGCAAAAGGCTCTCCTTAGCAATTAGCAATTCCAGCCAGATTAGAAATGCCCCTAAGACAAACTGCTGAGTACATGAAACTTTACACTACACCTCTGAGCTGTATTAGCAGACCTACAAAGAGAGTAAAGTTTATCTGAATTTGTCAATAAAGGTAACACCTAAAAGATATAAAAAGGAGTCAATAAAAATAAACATAAAAGTAAAAAAAATATTTACATCAATCAGCATAAAAAACAGATAAGCAATACATTACAGTATGTCTATTTGGGGTGATTGCAAAGTCAATCTTGTTGCAAAGTTGCTAAAATGTTACATAACCAGAAAAAAAACCCAAAACAACTTCCACCCTCTCAAAAATAACCACAAAACACCAAGCCCCCTACTATATAAGGGATACAATATTTAGGTTAATAATCTACCTTAAATGAATATGTTTAATTTGTCTCTAAAACTATAAAGAAGCATGTGTATTTATCTTCTTCACATGCATTGTACTAATAAAACTCTTAATTTTACTGTACGAAAGGATAAAACCTTGCAGAAATAAAAGAGCTAAACCAACAATTTTTTAAATAACACATTAAATCTTTCTGGAACTGTGAAAAAAAGATTACACATATAAATTCTCATTACATCAACAAGAAAACAAGATAGATGACCCTACTATTCAAGTATTTGAAGGTTTAACATAGAATTTCTATTTTAGAGAATGTCGAGCTGCATTGAATATACTTACATAAACTATATAATATCAAATAGTTGTTCTACAATACACAAAAAAAGTGGGTTTGATATTTTGTAAGCATTTTTAAATTAAAGAAAAAGCATCACTGGCTTTCATCGCACACAGCCTTTCTGAGGAAATCCTAAAACTATGTTAATTGATTAATTACAGTTACAGTCATTCTCCTGCACACACATTGTACAGTCACGTCTCAGGCTCTGGCAGGGTTGCAGCAACAGAGGAAGATAAGAGGACTGAAGCAGTTCCTCTTCCATCTGTCTGCCCCACTCCATGTCACCATGCCAAAAATGAAAACATCTGAAAACTGATGGCTGAGTACCCACCTCAGCCATGAAAAACTGCAGATTGGCATACCCAGGTAAATGAAATAGGCCTTGTGCTCCATGCTGTGACTGACCGAAATCTTGACATCTGATACAGTGCAGGAGCTGACAGCTGGGGGCCCTGACAGCTACAACTGCCCGGTTTTAATCTTCTCTAAGTCTGCTGAAGCCCTCTAATGTTATGACAAAACAGTCTGTTTACTCTTCAGCTTATGAAAAGAGGTTAGATATTTAAGTGGTAGCTGGGAAGGCAATTTCCCTGTTTGTGCCGCTCCTTGTTACATACCTGTAGTTACTTAAATAAAGAAGCTTTTTGTTTTTAAATTAGAGAGTGATATAAATCCTAATTCCAGGTTTTCTACCAAACTAATACTTTAAATTTTAAACAATATAGTCTTGCTAGTAATTTTATTTTCTGTCTCAGAGTTTAAAAATAGAATTTTCCAAAAACAGAAGCAATGACTCAAAGTTTAAATTAAGTGGAAGACTACCATTCTATTATAAAATCAGTTCCTATCTCCTATCTGTGAAGCAAGTACTATTACAACATCATATACAAATTGATCAGGACATAATAAAAGACTACTTCAATAAATAATTTTCTTTTGAAAATATTCTACTTGCTAAAACAAATAATATAATCAAGGACACACAACCATCAGCATCTTGCAATCAGGTCAGGAAGTAAGGCACCACGGAATATGGGATCACCTATTTTGACAGCAACACGACCTTGGACTGCTTGAGGTGAGCAAAAAATTTCAAACTGAATTTGTGTTTTAACTTCATTGTCAGGGATAGCAACCTTTAAAAACTTCTGTGAACAAACAAACAAAACTGGCACTCATAGCTGCTCAAGCCTTTCATTTCTGAGATTTCTTCCTAAGACTCCATAAAGGTGTTTAAACACTCCTTTTAAATACTGACTTCAGTGGGTATGGAAGTCTCACATTTTATCATTACTCAGAAATGGTTTCATTTTTCTGAACAGCACCTTTTTTCCAAAAATAGAAGCTATGACATTTTTGTTTATAAAGAGAACTTGTCAGCAGAGGTTTTCATATCTGAAAATCCAATAGGCTGCATGTTCTTCTGTAGCAGTTTGTTGTTCAGTGGTGATATGATACTCTACAAAGAGCCACAGGAGACGAACACTGAAGGTTTAACAGGTCAAAACCTTTTTTTTAAAATTCCTTAAAAACATTTCCTTTCACAGCTATTTTATAGCTAGCTAACAAGAGCTATGTGAGACCTGCCTTACAAAAAAGAAAACCTCTGTCATGTGGAACCCTGGCTGCTCTCCCTGACAACATGAGCAGAAAGGAGAGTCTTTGAGAAGCATACCCCTGTGCCAGGCATGTCTCTACCCTTCCCAACATTACAGCATTACAAAGGCATGGAGTTTTCTCCATTACTCGTTTCAGTTCTTCTTTAGCAAAATCTACAAGACAGATTTATTCAGAAAAATTGCTTTCCCAGTCCTGTTAAATGCCAAACTCTGCATGGGAAGCTTGCTCTTCTGTACGCTGCCCACACACGCTCATTACAAAGCACGTCCCACCTTGTGCTCCAGCCTGCAAGCCAGCCACCTGCCCTGGACAGATGGACAGGGCTGTCGGGACATACGGTCCAGGCAGAGATGCTGACCAGCATGGGGGGACACACCATCCCACCAAATGCATGAGTTCCCTGGCCTCCTGAAAGAGCCACACAGCCTTCCAAGGTATTGCCTCACATTACACATATGCTCCTTTTGCATACATCTAGTGGGGGAATATGGAAGAATAAAAGACATCTGACTTTTCTAATGGCACTAGGACTCCTCCCTCAATCCCTTAATGTCAAAAAACCAGGAACTCCCCCACATACAGTATCACAATCCTGAGTCTCCTAAGACTGGATCACCTGAAGATTTTTCATTAAAGGAAGAGGGCATACCTCATTATCTCCTCTTTTGAGGAGAGAACTCTTAGAATTCTGGAAATTTTAAACTATTTAAGGCTAAATTGTCAAATGACAATTGGTTCCATGTAACTTATTTCCAAATCTTATTACCATAAGAAAAAAAAATCCTTACGGCCCATATTATTTAATCAGTGTCTTTTTTGAAAAAGCGGGACGTAACAGTTTATGGATGTTTACTCCAGATATTTCACATGCACAGCAAAATGCCAGGAAGGAACTATAAAATTTGTTCTTCAGCTTTACATAACATTGAGCTTGCTCTCCAAGCTAAATAATGGATTCTCTGTGCAGCTGACTATTCAGAAAGTATCAGTAATATCACACAAAGACAAAGTGGGTGTTAGGTCAATAATAAATGACAGGGCTATGGAAAAAGGACAGGAAATAACTTTAGGAGAGAAGAGGAAGGAAAACTTACATACTCTGAGGGTAAAGAAAGGGAAGCAGACAGGATAATTCATGGAAAGACCAAAACTCTAATGCTTTTACACTTGATGGAAAACATTCTGCCAAACATGCCTTGCAAGTAGGAGGGGAAACTTCATCATTGTCAATCCTACCTACAATTTGCTTCTGCAAAAGAAAAATGGGCCTGGGTTGCTGTCCCTTTTAGTCCGTGTGGAAGATAGCTCTGGGGCAGGATAAGTTTATTCGATCTACTGCTTACAGAGAGCAGAAGGGAGAAAAGTGCAGTTTTATAATTCTAGATATGGGACTGTAAAAAAAGACAGTAAAACTCATTTAAGAGCAAACTGACAACATCCAGCAATAGAAAGACATCTGAAACAAGTCTGCCATCTTTCCAACAGATTCCTTATCCCCGTTTAAGACTTTTTCCTACTTGAGGTTTGTCTATATAAAATTATAGCACATCTGGCAGTTACTCCCCCCAATTATTAGAAAGAAAATTATGATAGTTACAGTAGACAATGAAACTGTCACCATTTGTTTGTCCCCGGCACTGTCTGTAAACTGCCACTCCCTGTCTAGTGGTCAAAATTCAAAACTTTCAAAAGGCCTATAACAAAGGATTTTCTACAGTGTATGTCATACTATATCTGCAGGTATCAGTGGGGGAAAAAAACTACTCAGAGATTTATTTTATTATTAGTCAGCTTCTCTAACATCAACATCAAAGACCTACCTAAAATTTCTATAAATGAACTGTAAAAACAAACCACTGAGTGTTCAAATATTCATTTCCTTTTAAACCAGTCCAAAAGCTTCATGTCCTGTCTCTTCCTACTTGTTGGAAGGAAAGATGCTGTGACAAATTTTATACTTGAAAACTATCAGGAGTTACTGTGAACCTAGGTGACACGGCATGTATTTTTCAAAACTCCATATACCAGTGTGACTGCAAGGACTTATGCTTGGTATTACTGTTCCTGCAGGGAATTCACACCCACTGCCAGCCCAAGCTGTGCACAGTGCCCATGCAGAAAAGTAAATGCTGGAGGACCATACACCCAAACTGCAAGTGGGCCATGCAAGCCTCTCTGAAAGCAGTAATTCCAGCCTCCACACCAGAAGCCACATAGGCCTGTGCCTCACGTAAATGCAACATGAGTTGGGGTTTTTCTTCCCTTTGACCAAGCTGCGATTAAATATGGTAGTCATATAGCTTTGGGTGCATAATGAAAAATGAAGTCCAGCCAGGAGCACTGATCCAGAGAAATACCTTTTCATAGGAAGTATTTCAATATTTCTGAATTAATTGCTTTCATTTTTATTATGTGAAAAATATCACTCTGTTCTGATTTCAGATGGCAGCCTATAGATGACAAGTTAGAAACTCCTGCAGGATGAAAACTCCAAATAATACTTTTCTCCTATAGCTGTTAGTGAAAGCAAACAGCCATGCTCTGGTTAGTACAGATTACAGGTATTATTTTATCAATTTCTCCCAAAATGCAGTAGAGCAAAGTGGATGAGCTTTGGGTTTGCTGCCTTAGAAAGAATTTCAGTTTCAGTTCTGCTCAAGTGTTAAACAACCTTATTCAGAGAGTCAGCCAATAAAAGAGAATATTAGTAGCCACCTTTTCAAGGACAGGAAGAGGCTGTATTTAATAAAGACTGTCAGTAGAATGAATAATTAAAAGCAGTTAGAGTAAAAGACAGTGTTCACTTGCTTACAACTTGGTTCATCCTCCCTCTGGCTGAAAAATGTTGTGTGTGAGGAAGTCTTAATGTCTGAAATGTAAAACATCTTGTTAGTCCTATGAAAGTATGTGACAGATCAGCCAAATGCCTGAGCTGTGTGACAACTAGAAGGTTTTGTTGGCTTATTTGTTGGTTGGGTTTTGGGGTTTTTTTCCAAATGAAAATCTGCTTCAATGGCTGCAAGTCAACAACACATTTTGGCAGATCCTCAGGTCTCATAAATTTTCAGTTGTATTGAAAACAAGGACATTATATGTGTATGTATATATATATATATATATATATCTCCAGCTTTCTTTATCTGCTATGTATGAATTCATGTAATCACAATATTACAAGATTTATCCCCAGAGAAAATAACACATGATCAATTAACTGCTTACTGAGTGCAAAGTAAACTCTTAATTTTGTTTATGATGAAAATGCTAAGGAACCCCCAAATTTCTCATGTAATATTCTAAACTATTACCACTGCATTATATACTTTGTATCATTATTTAAGAGGTCTCTTTTTCTTTACTGAAGTCATGTCTCCAGATTTTCCCGAATCATAAACAAAAGGGAATTAGAAACAAAACCAAACATATTTTCAATAGTATACTAAAACAGAAGTCAACCTGTATCTGAACTAAGAGTTCCAAGAAACGAATTCATGTGCTGTGTAGTCCTGGGTGCTGCACACTGTGACAGGAGTTAAGTCACCGCAGGGAGATGGAGAGCGGCACTCGTTTATTCATGGTTACAGTGGCACAAGCTCTCCGTGGACACAAACACCCGCCTGAGTGTACCTGTGCCACACGTCTGTTTCATCTCCCATACAGGCTCAGACACGAGCTCCTCTACAAGCCAGTTTTTGCCACTAACAGGATTCCCTTACTGGAGTTGTCTTGTGAGTATCCTAACACTACTGCAGTGCAATTAATATTTATAAACTTCAAATACAAAGAGCAAGCAACCAACAATACCTTATAAACACTTATTTCAGAGTTAACTATATACACAGGATACAACCCCACTCAATTTTCCCTCATTTTTCTTACAAACTTGCAAAGGAGGTTAAAAACAAGAAAAAAAAAGAGTAATAAAGTCACCAAGAGGAAATGTTATTATATATACTCTCTTCTACTTTATCAAATTCTTGATGTTCATATCTGTTAAGTACTGACAGAAATGACGGCTGAGAGACACAAGGATACTCACAGATTCTAAAGAGGTTTGTGACTTCAAATACAATAGCTGGTTTGCATCCAAACATCTGACATGATTACACTCACTCCACAAGAGACTCTGTGTTGTTTCATTACATTTTCCTCCAATTGTCAGCGTTAGAAACTATTTTGTTCCAAAGGAAATTATCTTAGTACATCCCAATGATATCATTATTGCTTAAATAGAAGACAGTATCCTGTTCATATTTTTAGAGGCTTGAGCAAAAAATCTTAGGTTTGTTGAGAGTCTCTTAGAAAGCCCATCTTAAAGGAATGGACACAGCTAGGGCAACCATTGTCAAAAAGTTTAACAAGTGCTTCAGGAACACATTTATTTATAATATTATCTAACATAATTAAATAATAGAAGGTTCCTATACTCCAAAATTTTTTCCTTTGCTTTAAATGTGACATTTCACTGGATCTTCTTATTATTATTCTCATGCAAAAACTATAATCTTGTCTACAGGAATTACGTCTACAGCAACCCAACAGATGCAACTTGCATAACCTTGACTATATATGCATAACTTATTCCTAAACAAAATTAATGATGAACTATGAGTACAGCTGCTTGCAAAGACTAAGGTCTCACCTGTATAAAGACACACAGAGCGGGGTTAATCTCTATGGAGATGCAAATATTTAAATACAAAAACTACATGTAAAATAGGATGTAGGAGGCATATTTACACAGCCAACATAAGGCCACAGCTTCATGTGTATTCAAGCTAGTTATGCCTCCCATTTTTCTACTGTTAAACTTTGTCTTAATTACATTGTATTCTTTAAACACTTGGCTTCACACCCATCTAGGTTCTTTCAACTAACCCAGCCATGCGTTTTCAAATTTAAATATGCAGTCAGAACTGCAGGCCCCGAGCCCAGGCCCCACCAGACAACAAGATGATATCATCACGCTGTCTGAGAGACATAAGCTGAGCATAGAAGAGAGAAGGTAGAAACTCCACAAAGGAAAGGAGCTTCACTGGACTGATTCACTTGGAAGGGCTCGCAAAGCCTCTGCAGCCAAAGAGACCTGGTGTGGGCCCTGTGAGCACAGGTTTAACCAGCTCCCATAAGCTGCCACGCTTCTCACCTTCACACTGGAATAGCATAATTACTGGGGGAAATGAGAGAGCTAGGGCTGCTTCTTTAAGAAGCTTGAAGTGTTTGTGGAATTATAATGTAGCATTAGATGCCAATTGTTCTTGCAAATAAAGGCTGCTACTGCTGAACATTTGCTCCCTGCATGTATGAAGGAATACTCCAACCAAGCTCAACAAGGCCTACATAATATTCTGAGCTTGATTTACATCACTGAAAACACTCCCTGTTCTCTATAAAAGCCTAAATTTTACCCTACTTCTGCATTATGCTTATGTTGAAATACAAGGCAAATAACTACCCCCTTTTGTGTATCTTTATGCACATGAAATACATCTTCCATTCTAACAAACTCCAACAGTTCTTAGAGATACCTTTCAATAGAATTTAGAATAGGGTTAAAACATTCCTAATGGCTGGTAATTACTTACCAGGCTTCTGCAAGTGTGTATGAGAGTTTATATATACACACAGAGAAACACATAAACCCTTGTCAGTATGAATGTGAAAGCATGGGCAGCCTGGACAAATACATCTCCTTTTCAGACTGCATTTGGTTTCCATGTCCAAATTTTAGCTATTTTTAATAGCAGGTGTGTGCAAGGCACATGCAACTAAAGTATTATGAACTGCTGCAAATGCTTGGAGTCAAAATATGGTCACGCTCAGACTACCGAGAGTGATACCTGAA
The DNA here is from genome assembly GCA_013400735.1 of Pomatostomus ruficeps. Lineage (NCBI taxonomy): Eukaryota > Metazoa > Chordata > Aves > Passeriformes > Timaliidae > Pomatostomus > Pomatostomus ruficeps. Next base: position 150,058 of record VYZT01049522.1, read on the forward strand.
TGGCAATGACTCCTGGCATGCTCGGGGACCCTCATGGAAAGGGGCCACTATGGTAATCATTGAAGCATCTTCCAGTCTTACCAATCTCCCTGGCGGTTTTTTGCAGTCTAAGTCCTTTCTGAGACATTTCTCCAATCACATTTATTCTTCATCGCTCTCTTGTTTTTACCAAAATCAAGGAGAATGCGAAAAGTTATTACAGAATATTAATTTTAAATCTCACACTGTCAGCCTAGTTAATGAAACTCATAAATACAAAAGATGGACCAATAGAAATTAAAACATTTCATTTGGCTAAAAATTTAGATGCACTCTTAGAAAAATGAAACTACATACTTAAAATGTCTGGTTATGGATTTTGTCATCCACTTTATTTCACACAAAATGAGAGATTATAAGCCTACATTTGGATAAACTCCTCCAAGGAGGCTGCCAGCTCTGTTGGCAGAGAGAGTACAAAATCAGAACAAATACAGTGAGCTCTAATCCCAAACAGTGGTGATTCCATGACTACTGCTACACTAAATCTTTAGCACATGCATTCTTAACTTGTTAATTTTGGGGGATTTAAGATCAAATTTTCATACTTGGCTATACTGAAAAATATTACCATTTCAACTTCACACCATTCAGAGTCAAGGTCAAAGCAGTTCCTGAAATGTGTTCATGTTTCCAGATAAACATGTCTGGAATAAACACTCCATGAACACGTGAAACGCTTTCCCTCATACAATAACCTGGTAATGTAGCATTCTCAGTGAGTGGATTCTCCATTCTTCTGCCATTTAAGAACAGAAAAAGCAAAACCAGCCTATTTGTTGTGTCTTTGCACATCGTTCCAACACAGCATTCAAGATGCGTTAAAAGCAGAATTACCAAAGCTAAGTTCAGGATGAATCAAGTCTGTACCACCTTCCTCTGCACACAGTTTGTGGAGACCTAGCAACAAAACCAGAGAAATTCTAACACCTTCTTCTCATCCTGGCCATTCAAAACATCTGTTAATCTCAATATTGTAAGGATGTAATTCTCTGCAAAGCCTAGCTCTGAATGGTATCGCTGAACTGATCAGGTAGCAAATAACCTCCTCCTACCCCTAAAAAGAGAAGGAGAAGAGGGACCACGGAAGAGACACAAAATTCTTAAGCCTGCTTTATCTGAACACATGAGCAGTAGGTAGCTGCAACATTTCTGCTGCCATTCAAAGTTGCATAGAGAGGGTGCAGAAGTGAAAAAAGGCCCCATTATTTTAGTGTTTGTTGCCATTTCTCAGAAATCTATCAGTATCAGTGATCCTGACCAGATTCTTGCCAGTTCCTTTCTATCAATATGGACAGATGTTGTCATAGGCTAAACCTTGTTTTGTATAATCAGGCTTGTGTGCTTGATATTAATACACAGATTTCAGGTTATCTCCATAGTAAAAAAGCTATAATAATAATGACACCATCATCACAATGACTTCAAAAAGCAGAAATGGTAAAACAGCAGACTACAGAATGAAACTGTGATGGTCTACTTTTGTTTAAATTTTTACATCTGCAGAATTAATTGGTCTCAAAATACTTCAGTAGCTCTTTTTAAATAACAACCTGCCCACTATGATCCAGGCTGAATAAACTCATAGCACATATGTTCATCTTGCATTGCTCCATGACAAAAGGTTTAAAAACTCATATGTGAGGTCATGTCATTTCACCTACACACTTCAGATGACACTGCAGAACCCAGACAAACCAGTTGCACCAAAACTCCCAGAAAGATCAACTTCCTATTACACAATGTACACCAGAAGAAGGAACTGTCACCAATTCTTTCCTGCAACTTTGTCATCCCTTCATTGAGATAAAATTCCTTATACAGGACATACCATAGACTATTTCTGCAGCGAATTAAATTCCGCATCTCCCATATAAACGCTGCCAGGGGAACCCAAGTGCGTTCTCAGACATTTTAGTAATGACAGTGAGATCTAATAATGCAATTAACAGAAATTAAAATAAGCTGGTTTGCCTGGAGGCAATTCAGGCAGCCTAAGCAGTCTAGATTCATTACATTTAAATGCAAAATGCAACTAAGTCAGATAATGAGAATAATTTTAAAAAAACCCCCAGTTGTGTGATACACTCGTGGAGTAGAAAAGCTCTTCAGAATATCACCCACAAATTCAGTAATCAAGGGGGTTAGCAATGATAAGGCCTTTTTAGTACTGTCACAACATTAGTTACCTTTGTAGTGTGTATTTGCATTTAGGTGGTGTTTAGAAACAGTTCATGTCAGTGGCATTTCAAGGTGTATGTAAACCAACTAGGAATGCTTTTCCTATGATTAACAGATTTCAGAAACACCTCTAAGTTGTAAACACATACATGTAAAAATATCAGTCCCTTTTTAAGATACTTCATTGAAGCACTGCGTTTTTTGTTTATCTCAGATTAATTAAAAGAAATTAAACAACAAACTGTCTGCTAAAAACAATCATCTTCTCTTATGTAAAAGATAATCTTAATATCCTACGAGAATTTTAACAAAAATTAGAAGCACTGCTTTCCTATTTTACAGTTTTCTGTTTTAAAAGTGTAGATGTATCTCAAAATTAGTAACATAAAATAAAAAGCAGTATAATTGTCTTCCATACATGACAAACTTCTAAAACATAATGCTCACTACACTGTTAATTGTAGGCTTCAATACTGTATGAAAGTTTTAATTTCAATTTATTATCTTTTTCTAAAAGAAAAGACTGAAGTTCAAACTAACACTCTAATTGTTAAAAAAAAAAAAAGCTTATAGCAACTTGTTACACTTTTACATTAACCACCAGTAACCACATCTGGCTTAGAATACACTGTGAGCATAAGCAGATTTCTTCTAACATGAGAAAAAAACCTGAGAGAATTCAACGACTATGACACTTCTAGAAAATATAATTGCTAGTCAAACAAGTTCTTACAAAGCACCTTTAAAAAGTAAACAGTAGCTTGGTTTTGCCATTTTAATTATATTTTTGCAGAAGTTTTAAAGTTCTGTTAAAACCAGCTCTATAAAGAGATTCATAAGTACAAGACATGTGACAGTTGTCAGCATACACATCAGACACTGAATCTATCAGGTTCCCGTGGGAGTACCACACGTCAGGATACACTTAGGGGATTTCTGATTCACCTACAGGATTCACTTCTAGGAGTTCACACAAGATAAACACAGCATAGACATTCAGAAAAATAGAACAACTTTCAACAAGAGGTTTCTGCTGTTTCTATTTTGATAATATGTCAACTTGCACTGGAATAGTTTTTTAAAAACATCAGTATGCTAAAAAAAGAGAAAGATAAGAGCTGCAGCAACTGTTCTGTCAACTGCACATCTAATGCAAACTCACCACAGAAGTTTTATCGCAGCACTGATCTCCCCATAAAGTTGTCATCAAATTGGAAGGATATAAATTATATCAGATGCAAAGTTAATTGGAAGAAGAACAAATGGTCCAACTGCCATTCTAAACTTTTCCCATGAAATAGAACACACACAATGCGGACACACCCTTTCGCAAAAAACACGCTAATTCGCGGAATAAAAGGGAGATGAAGAAGTCAAGAGTGCCCTCTACCCAGGAATGCCAGGAATCCCCGGAGGAATGCGTGCGAGCAGGCGGTCTCGGCGCCCCGCGGGGGCTCCGGGCCCCGCCCGCCCACCTGGCCGGCAGCAGCACCTCCAGCTGCAGCACCGCAGCCGCC
>VYZT01049522.1:154624-228611 GCA_013400735.1 Pomatostomus ruficeps
GAGGCCGCCTGACAGTCGGGTTTGTTTTCCCTCGCCGTGTGGAGGCGGCTGGCGAGCCGCCCGCCCGGCGGGAAGGGCTGAGGCAGCAGAGGGACGGGGCAGGGCGGGCGCGCCTTTGGACGTGATGAGGAGGTGAGGGAAGCGCAGAGCGGGGCTGCAGCGCTCGAACGGGGCAGCGTGCCCGTGCTGCTCCCACAGCAGCGTCACAAGCACCTCTGGGCACACCTTGCTGCCTCCGGCACTTTAGGTGATTTCCACACTGTCCTTCAGCTAGACTGGAAATATCACAAGGTGATTCCAGAATATTCCACGCATACAGTGGGAACCGAGGTGCTGCCATCCTGCAGCATGTCTCTCTCCCTGATCCATCAGTGAAGGACAGGTAGGTGGTACAGACTGGAGTTCACAGCTGTTGTCCAAAAAACCCAAAAACCAGTGTCTACAACCATGTCACTAGAAATGGGCTTCAGACAGGTTTTTCCATGCTTATAAATTTGTTCTCAAGGTTTGAGCAACATACACCAAGGAACATTGTCAGAAGAAAGTGAATATACAGGGGGGAGAAAACCGCAACAAAATGTGATACATACCTGTCTACAACAGAAAAATGCTGGGCAGTGAACATGAGAGGGAAAAATTTAGTACATGAGTCATGAATGCCGTGTCAAAGTTGCTGAACAGGAGGAGCATGGATGGGAACACATCATCTTCACATGCAACAGTGCTGGAGGTCACTGCTCAAACTTCTGTCAGAGCCGCTCTGATACCTGTTACATGCCTCTGAAAACAAGCTCAATTATCAAACATTACTCTATATATATACATATACATGGAATTTTATATAATTGTATGGATTTTGTGTAGAGAATGGCCCTGTCTTAATTAGAATGTATAAACCGAAGAGGTTTAACTGGAAAAGGCAGTGTTCCAAATACAACATCAGTATTAACACGGCTGGGACACTGTATCCAGCTTTGGGTTCTGTGTTGGGGAAAAAAAAGGTAAAGTTCTTACAAACCTACACAGGAAAATTAAATGCATTCTAAGAATTTTTTAAAAATATGTATTTGGGTAGAATTACAAGTCAGTATTCCATAAGAATCTATTGAATTCTGCAAGGAACAGTCAGAAGCAAAACAAGGAGACAGAGTTAGTGTCTGACAGCAATTGCTTGTGATAAAACATTATATTGATGGTTAATCAGTAGAAAGAACTGTAAACTGTAGGAATTGCACAAATTATAAACAGTTCTAAAGAGGCAGCTAGTGAGGTGTCTGCAGACAAGTGACAGTGCTTGCCGAGAGGGTGGAAGTATTTGGTGTGACAGGGTCTATAAAGACTTCTGTTGTGGACTTCTGCTGCATGTCTATGTAATGCACGAAGTTGATTCTCCCTCAGCTTGGTTATTGAGAGGAAAGTCATAGCTGTATGGCATTTTCTGCCCTTAGAATTAACAAAAAAACGTTCATGAGACAGAACAGCCCAAACTTGTGCTGCCATCTTGATCTTTTACATACTTTGCCATTTAATATTTGCTTTTCATATGCATTTTTTCCGCATAACCCCATAATCTTGGAACTGTTTAAGTAAAAGGTGCATATAGTTTGCTTAGCTCCTTCCCCTGTAGTTTTTAAGAAAGCATGTGACCCTCACCCCAATTGAAAAAACTGGGAAAAACTAATAGAAAATAAGTAATTAAACTTTCTTTTTCCTCAGGTACATGAGTTACGTGACAAAATTTCAGTTGAACTCACAGACATTTTACAGACATATATAATGCCTGTATTTCATTACAATTAAAGTGTTAAGAAACATGCTGACAGTTTGTTCAGCCTCATATGGTGGTTTTGTAAGATGTGAAGGAATTGCACTTAATAGAAAACAAAATGTTTCATTAGAGACGTATACACCTATAATTTTCACATTGTTGTTAGAGGTTAATGAAGGCAGTGTTAATCAATGATGTTGTACAATAATACATTTCCATTACATTCAGAAGCAAACCAGAAAAAGAAAAAACCATGAGATTAATTTCTTGCTAAAACCAGGCTATGATGACTACTAGTCATTACTATATGGTCTATAATTAGTTTTTTTCATGATATACCTCTCAGTTAACAGCTCAGGAAGCAATTTGGTTGCTATCTGTCATGCTCAGCATTAAACCGCTCAGAAAACTTCTCTTGTTCTGTACTGAGTTTCAGAAAAATATGCCAATATGCCAAGGCATTTTTCTCTTATTTCTTTTGTTCACTTACTTTATTTTTTTGTATCAAAGATGGGGTGAAAAAAAATAAAAAGGTGGCACAAGCACAATTGCTAAATTACTTGTACTGGCTGTGAGCATCCCAAACCAAAGAGTTTTGACTGGATTTTCACAAGCTCTATCCTACACTTCCTCACAGCGCTATCCTACACTACTTGAGCCTTTGAGGAAAGTTTATTTTCGACCTTTGGACCTTTAATGTTTCATTAAAACTGTAGTTTAAGTCAAACATTTTGTCAAGCAGTTACAGATCTTTGCCATATTCTGAACATGAGTTTTACAAGTACTTGGTTATACTAATGCTACAAACATGAATTGTTCATTAAGAGCCATAGTCCAGCTGGAATACTGCAAAAGTACAAGGTTATCCAGTGAGGTAAGAATTTTTTTAAGGAATGTATACAAACCCAGCAATAAGCTAAAATTGCACTGAGAACAGACTTAGGCCATATACAGAATATCATCTCTGTGCAGGCTGCCATTTCCTTTCCTTGTCCTCATACACTTATTTTTCTTTTCTTTGCTTTAAGTGAAGGTTTTGGTCCTTGTTTACAAAACGGGCTCAACACTATGATTGATGTCTCTCTGTTCACCAGTGTATTATCAGGCAGTTGTGAAACACAATACAAAATGGAGTTTGCAGCTGAAGCAAAAACAAACAGCAATGCCCTGGCAGTTTGTGCTGTAGATTAATTCCAGCTGCTGGCTACTCCAGCACAGCTCAGGAACTGAGCAGCTCTCCTGCATTCAGCTCTGCGCGTGCAGGGAGTCCCACTGTGTTGACAGCCTGGTGTATGAGTGCTGTGCTCAGCTCCTAGCAAGATGCACCTCTATCTCTCTGCTCTTCCACTACACATTTAACTGAGTTTTGACACTTTATTATAGTCCCCAATTTCCTTTCAGGAAAGGATCTAATCCAATTATCACAGTAGAAAGTAGGGGGGGGGAAAAAGTCTAGTATATCATTCCATTGAAGCATTGCTTCTGACTCATCTTTCACAAAATATGTTGGAAATTTTCTTTATTATAAAAGGTTAGATCTCTGTTGCTTAAGAAATAAGTTATCCTTCTTTCTACTGTATTCAGTAAGCTACTAAAGAGATATTTTTATCTATTTCTTATTTCAAGAAACACAGTCATAAAAATTCAGGTCTTTACCCTCAGAGAAGATGAGGCATTTGAAGAAATGTAATTGTACACTCGTATCAGATGCTTTTTAATGTATAATCTCTGTGTTTTCCTCAAAAGACAGCTAACCAAAAAAGGAGGCCTTTCATTTTCCACCTTTCTTACATTCCCCACCCACTCCCCATTTTCACAGTGGATCTCCTCTCTCTCCTCTTTCTTCCTTCTTTTCTGTCTCTTCCCCCCCTTGTTCCCCCCCTCCTTTCTGTTTGGGGGCAGCCCATCTTTTACATTTCTCCCATTCCTCTCTTCTCCCTCGTACAGCTGTCAAACACAGGGTATTGCTGACAGAACCCAGAGCACGGGCTTCTCTCTGTCTCTAACCCTAGCACACAAGGTGCTCTAAAGCAGCCTGAATAACCTTAGCCATTAGGCCTAGCCTTATATCCAAGAACGCATTTACATCGCAGGAGAATAAGACTTACTAAATAAAATGTATAAAATGACAGAGTAAATTGTAAACCAAGAGATTAATATTTTCGGATCACTTCAACACTGGAAAATACTTCATATTAGCTAATGCATGGTAAGGAAAAACTTAGGAGATGAAGATTTAAATTGTAACTTGTCTTCTATAGAATTTAATTTTATTTTAGTTAGCTCCAGTTTACAAATACTCTTCATGTTGAGCACAAGACTGGACAATTATTAACCTTACTTACGTACATAGAAATCAGAAGTGAGATGAAGTGAAGATACCATTGACTTTAAAAGCTGCTGAGGGGAAAATACACACAACACAAAATTTGATCACAAATAATATGGCCATTTCAGTATTCATTCAAGAAAAAATATGTAGTCAAGTAATTAAGTAAATAATTAATGCTGATATGAATTCAAGTTGAAGATTTTGGACACTGTTCTGCATCGAACCACGACAAGGCTTTCTGGCTTCCCATTCTTCTCCTTGGACAACTTTTGGCTAAATCCCTGTTTCTCTCTTCACCTTAGTGACACAGTCGTGCTCCCTCTAGTCTTATTTAAGTAATCCTAGCAATAAATAACGGTTTTTTTCCAGAAAGAGCCTGCAAAAAGCCTAAGTACTACCAAATGCACCTACATTAAATTTCCAGAAACCATTGTAGTCCTAACCTGCTCTGCTGTGGTCTGTGTGGCTCTCCTTGGCTGCTGGGATTTAGCTGTGCCCAGGCTGCAGGAACAAACTGATTCTTTAAGAGTAGCATAGTCTGAGTCTCTATTTTCACAAATACATAAAGTTAGTAATTTGTTGGCCTTCTTAATGTATTTATTTGAAGAAAGATTAAAGGGTGTATTGTTTCAGTCATTGCAGATGTTAACAGTGATTTCATTTATCAGAGAAATAGTAATCTAGTAAATGAAATGGTTTCTATGCTCTTTATTCATGTAGTTTTTTATTTCAATAGAGGTGAAATGTTAAATTACCTGGGTCTAAACCTAACCATCACTATCCCCAGTAAAAATTAACCTTTTTTTTTTTCTTATAGGCATGTATGGATGTCTCGTTAATTACGGTTTGGGGTGGGTTTTCTTTTACTTTTGGACAAAGATAAGGGAGCATTTGTGGAAGCCTAAAGTAGTACCCGGTCCAAGCCCTTTGTCCTGCTGAGTTTGGGGGGAACGGCCACGGGCCTTTCGTGCTGTGGGGCAGCAGCACCACCTGGTGGCCCTGGTAATTGTAACAGTCTGGTCCTTAACACTTTCCCGAGTAAAATAAAGACCAGGGAAAAAGGATTATCTTTAATATTTTTACGTTTGTTTTTATTTCCAGCTACTTTTCTTAATTAGGTGAGGTATTACCCCTTAACAAATTTCATGAATCAATGTTTTCGAAGAGATGTACACATTTTAGTAATGTCCAATTACTTCAGGAATCGATTTAGAGATATTAAACCTTTTCCTTGAAAGCAAAATATCACTTCTGATTCACCTGCAGTAACTTAGCTACTGATGCATCGAAAACTTAAAAAAATAACTGTTTCTTTGCAAATCTAGGCAAAACACAGGAAGACAACTTAAAGACAGGTTTTAGAGGATTGGAATTTTCAACACTAGAATGTACATGTGTATAAGAAGCATTTCATGGACAATTTTTTAAAAAATTTTTAAGTTCCACTTAGGAACTGAGTACTCAATTTTCACAACTCTTTTAGAAGAGTTGAACAAACAAATCAAATGAACTCAGGGGAACTAGTTCATCCTGGCCTTTACCATGGTTTGTTCCTCACTTTCCTTTGAAAATAACGAACGGTGTATTTTATGTGTTTCCATTTCAGATCCCACAGTCATCCATTGCTTTACGAGAGGAAGCTTACAGCCTAATTATGAGTCAGCACAGAATATATAAGGTATTTTGAATCCTCAAATATGGAGGTTCTGGTGATGCAATATGTTCTATCTTTGGCACTTATGCAAAGTCTGCTCATTTTTACCAGGGGAGATATGTTCATGTAGATCTGACACTATGCTGATGCACTAAACTGCTACTTCAGTTTTCAGTTAATACTGTTTTCTTTAGGACGCAGAACTCTTCCTGGTTAGTGTTTTGTGACTGTAGAGGGTGCTCTTTAAATACTGGAGATGGTAATAATATATGGCAATCAGTGTCTTTTCCTGTAAAGCTTATCAATGTTAGGATGTTTATATTTAGCAAAGAACATTGTAGAGCTAGTGTGTTTTATTTTTGATATGGGCAAGAGTCACTATCCACATTTGCATCCAAAAACATCCCTGGAAACTTTTCTGGATTTAGTTTATTTTTGCAAGTATGTTTCTGCCAAACAGTGATGGTATCTTCTGAGAAAACTATTGACGTGCTCTAAAACAAGTTGAAAGAAATACTAAATAGAGTGTATTTTTAGTTACAAGGCCTTTGAGAGTTGAATAAGAGCTTATTGTTCCAAATAAGCCATTTAAATATTTTTTTAAAAAATCTTTAGTTACATGAAGTTGATGCTTCCACATTGTGCTATCTGGTATTCTGTTGGGAAGGATTTAACTTTATTTTACTTTAGTTTGTCTGGAGTTTTATTAATTGCCTCACTATACTCCCAAGCTGTTTTCTTACACTTTTTAAATTGAATTAGCAAGTGAAAAAAATCCTAGATACAAAAGACTAAATCAACATGTATCCTGCTATACTTTTCCCTCAACAGTACAATTTTCTTTTAAATATAAAGTTTTATGTTCCCCTCAGTACAGCCAAGAAACAATTGAGTTAATTGTGTGTGCTTAAGAAATGTTGCTTCTTTCCAGTAAGAGTGGAGTCTATAAACCTCAGAAAGATAAGATTTTAATAATCAGAGCTGCCCATTTTAAAGCGGTGTGTGGAGGACTAACATTCCCTAGGTCAAGGCCTTTACGGTGAGACCAAGATGAGGCTACGGACTTGTGGCGGCCCCGCTCAGAGTCCGGGCTGTGAGGAGGTGGGATCCCTGACTGACCAGGCTGTCGGAAACCCTCTGCCGGAACTGCAGTGCAAGAGCCAAACTGCCCTTTGTCTAAGAGGTCATTGTACTGGCAGGAGACAAAACAGACACTACAGAAGCAGAGTTTTGCCAGTTCAAACTTTTTTAAACAACAGTTACGCTGCTTCTTACACTGGATTTATACACTTACCCTGAGAAGGTACTCTTAGTCTGAACTCAGTCTATTTTCTAAGACTTCACCAGTGATCACTCACTTGAGGTTCAGTGTCACAAAGGCTGTGACTCTTCACTTTTACAGCAGCTCTGCTGTAGGCCCAGTTTAGTGCATAGAAGTCAGTGCAGCTTTTTTTGCCTGGGGAAGCCCTCTGAGCATTTTTTGGCCAATTTCAGCAGCATCTATTCTACGGAGACTTTGCCAAGACCACTACATTAGGAAACCTTATAAACATAGACCAAGCTTAATAGCTCTTTGCTGACTTCTAGTGAGATGAACTTGTCCTGTTCTAATCTCCAGCTTCCACATCAAATTCATCACTAGCAACTTGCAGATCAGAGCATGTCTCTGGGTCATACAAAGGGGACTTGTCGTTACCTAGGACTGTGACTGCAGGCTTGCCATAGTCAAATGAAATTCTGTCCTTGTGAGAGCTGGCAAAAATTAACTATCCCCATACATCAGGCAGGTCTCTTCAACAGAAGAAATGTTGCTGCCTGAGGTCTGACGGTGGAAAATACTTGTGTTGCAAGTCATGTAATGGGGGAATGCAATGATTGGCCCAAGACAAGGATTTTGTCTCATAGGGCTTTCCTTCCTCAGGATTAAGTAGTGATTTGACCAAACAAAACCTAGGCCTCTTCCAACCTTAAATACCCAAACTATTAAGATAAACAGTCATGCTTAGTTCTCTTTCCATCACAATATTTCTGGTGGACAGTGTTTTAACTTCCCTAGGAGAAACTAGAAGTATTTCCCCTAAACATCCCTTATACTGAAGTTCTTAAAATGGAAAGTTAGAAATGCAAATCTTAGACTCTCAGAGTCAAGACTTGAACACAGACTTCTTCTGATCACTAATCCTCTCTTCACCGAGCTATTAGATAAAACAGATAATACTTTTCCTCCCATTTTGTAAGAAAAAGTTGGCATAAATTTCTAACTCTAGGAGAGAGTTCAAGAATCTATTCTGTAGATTTTCACACCTCTGCAGCTCACATTAAAGGACCAGAATATCAGAAACAGATGGAACTCAAGACCCATCATCTCTTCTTTATAATGGCCAGTCTGGATATAACTTACCAACTTTAGTCATTCCTGTGGTGGATTCTCTTTTCCTGAAGCATGAAAAGACCAATGCACTTCATGCTGGGTTGGAGACTCCATTACACTGCAAACATCACACTGCCTCTAAGCTGTAGCCACTTACAAAAATTACCCAACACATTCTACATTGAGTCTGCCTTTACTGGTTCACTTTTTACAGCACATTCTACAACTCTAGAAAATCTTAAAAGCTCAGGGAAAAGAATCTTGCATTGTACAGTACTTACATATTTCAAGCAGTGAAAGCTGTAAATGATGCACATGTTGGAATGACAATAAGACAAATGGAAGCTTTCATTGGGAAAATGCAAACCAGAAGAGAGATAGTTTGTTTTGCTTTAGGCAAAGCATGAATGCAAACATTTAAACTGGAGAAACTCCCCTTTCCTTCTGTGGCCCCTCTGAGTCATTACATTAATTACTTGGAACTATTTACCTACTTTCCTTCATTTAGGCCCCAGGTGCAGACACTGGGTACAGAAAATTATTTTCATTCTTTTTTCCAGAGTGAAAAAAACAATATATGGAAACACTCATCTTTTCCTCTCTGAAATCCATGAAGGTGAGGAGGGATGGCATCCTAATAAATATATTGTGTTTGCCTGTTTTTTAATACTCTGTAACAAACACAAAAGTGGTAGGGGGTGTCAGCGATGTTTATCTTTTCAGGTACAGTGAAAATATTTGTTTCATTTTGTTTCAATAGCAGGGGCACCTGGCAGTGTTTGCACTTATGCCTCTTCTAGTACTTCACTGAAGGGATACCCCTAATTCTTGAAGAAAGACAAATCTCAGTTTGAAATGTGCTGACCTCTGCTTATGCAGTGGCTTTGACAGCCTCCTTCTGTGATCAGTGTTAGGCTGTCTTTGAAATGTGTCTTTATCTAGCCACATCCATACACTTTTCCATATGTGAAACTAGAGAATTAATGGAGGCATTAAATATTTAGAAAATAAACAATCAATCACATTAGAAAAATTTTTTAAAAAATCATAGCAGAGGCTCAAAACCTAAATTTCTAAATTGGCAGCAAAGAGGTTCCATTTCAATATCTACAGTTCTTTTTGGCAAGATAACCATGTCTCAAAGCTCTTGTTTAGAGGTTCATTTCTAACTTCCCTCTGGCGAAAAAATGAATTAAACCTTTCTTGTGCTCTTACTGAGATGTTCTCCTGCTCTTCATTATTTTGTAATGCCAACAGCACACTGTGGGACATAGGCTGTATAGATATCTTTAAATAATAACTAACAAAATCTATGGCTATTTTCACAAAGTGTAGTCAACTTCTCCCTTCCTAATAAAGGGTATCAGTCAATCCCAGGGTAGCCCAGGTCATCAGGGGGTGGCTACCGAGTCTGGCTCCCCCTGTCACAGCTGCCTGGCAGTGGGCCCACCCTCGGGAACAGCCAGCTGGCTCTGCTGTGCCTTTCAGCTTCCTCCAAGTTTGCATGTGGACCTGTGAAGCAGCTGAGTGTATTTTGCCTGATCGGCTTATTTGTTGTCAATCCAGAGAGTTTTCCCATTGCCATGAGTGCTGATGATGCAGTCAGTTTCCAGCATGGCCCCTCTGCTCTGTCACTTCTGCTGCTCTGCACTGGCTCTTCAAAAGATCAGATCTGTTTCACAGATTTTGCTTGTTTTCAAGTCAGTTCAGCACTTCCCTGTTCTGATACGGCTTGTCCAGATGCACACGTTTCTTTTCACAGTCTGCCAGCTTTTGGCCCCGAGCAGACTCAGATTATGAGAAAGATGAATCCTTCCCCTACTTTCTGTTACATTCCAGCTGCATACCTGTGAAACTATACAAGCTATAGGCGACCCTTCGTTTGGAAGGTCTTGTTTGAGCGTAATGTGCATGTTCATCATTAATGATACATCTCAAACTTTACTCAGAAATATAACTCTCTCATACAGCTGCGAGCAGGAACAACGCAAACAAAAGCAACCTCTTCCATGCTCATCCTCTGATGTCAAAAGCATCTGCCATAGAAACAGAACTTCAAATTCTAGTGTGTAAATCCATGTGTTCAAGGATTTTCAGAAGCAATTTTAGGATTAATCAAGGAGAGTACCTTCAGAATCAAAAGAATATATTTTCTAGAATTTTTTTTAATTAAGATGTATACTCAAAGTATGCAGCACTTTCCATTCCCAACAATAATCAAGTATTTTGCTGAAAAATAAAGTTATTTGACCTAGTGAATATAAGAAGATGATATTGTAATTCATTTAACTATTTAGTCATATTTTTAATCCCATCAGATTGATATCCTGTTGCATTTAGCTACGTAGATGAGGGAAGGAGATATCTGTAAAACCCTCTTTTAATATCTGATCTTTTTTAATGTGTGCTGTTTTCTTATTCAATAGGACAGCAATGAAAACATTGGTACTGATATTCAGTGCTTTACATAACCTCATGATCTTAGTTACTTTCTGTCTCAGCTCAGTAGCACGAATTTTCACAAACCTGGCATTACAAAGTCTCTTCTGATTGTTTTTAATCACTCTCAACATCTAGCCTTTTCCTGTGATTGCAGTATCCTTACTGAGATGTGAATTTGAATAAGGAAAAATGGTCCATTCCCAGATTTCAATATTCAACGGAGATGAATTTAAGACCTTGCCATGAGTCAGTGGTGGCCTTTCTAAGCTGGCTTCCTGCTAAGTGCAAGACAGATCATTACCCCACCTTCAACACTCCTCTCACATTTAAACAGTGGTATTCACAAGCATAGAAAGAGGCGGTCACCTGTTCGAGCAGCTGTTTCCATTCACTTCTGAAGAAAGAGGATCAGATCAGGTGCAGCCATGCCTACTGGACAGATGCTTAAACAACCACTTAGATGCAGGAGCCATGGCCATCATCACATCTTCACATTGAATACTTCATCATAAAGGCACCAACAAATTTCATTCAATGCTCTTCCAAACTGCACTACTTCGAGTCATCTCATTCAGTATGAATTCTTTGGTCTTTAGCTGTACTCAAATTCATCTGCTTTAATTGATTGTTCATGACCTTCCAAATCTTGTTGCAGCTTGCCAAGAACTTCTTCCATGAGCATAGTCCATGTCAGTAGGTAGCACACTCAAATTTACTGGCAGGTAAATTTATTATGACAAATCTATTTAGGATGACATCTGAGCATGTGTCCAACCTAGGTGGACAGAATTACTCAGATACTTTAAACTACCGATCCCATTCCTGCAGAAGTGCCTTCTTGAAATGGGGCCTTTATCACCTGTGAGGATGGGCAGCTGCTGAGCTAAAAAACCACAAAAACAAAAAACAAAACCCAAACCCTCTGGTATGGAAATCTGTTTTATGTTCCCTTCTCAATGTCCAATTCTTAAACCGATTCTACCTATACTGCATTCACCCATTCTGAATCAAATTCCTGTTTAGTATGATGTGTAAAAACTCAGGATTAATATGGAAGTGTAAAAACTAAATATATCTGGGGAAGAAAATCAATTTTAAATTGTAAAGTTGTGCTTGAGAGTTAGTGTTTACACTGTACATGAAGTCTGTGATTCATGATTATTCCTGCTATTTCTGATTTTTGCTTCAAATGAAATTGGATTGATTATGAAGAATGTTACTGAATTATTCTGCTTATTTATAAAGGAAGTTGGAATTTATTAAGTATGTAGAGTGCAATCACTATCATGGTATTTGAGGGCAGGGAGCTAAAGAGTCTGAGAGATCTTTCCTATACAGTGTTCGTTCTTCAGGCACAGAGACTTGGGAAGGAAACAATTCCTTCTAATTAGGAAAGTAATTTTAAGCAGAAAAAAAGATGTAAAAGCTTAGGGACTGTTCTTGTCAGAGAGAGATGTTTCCGAGAAGAATTAGGGCAATCGAGGATTATTGTTTTGTTAAGCCTTTGATTGAGATCTCAGACTTTCATCAGTTCTGTAGCAATGCAAGCAAAGAGATCTAAGGCTCAAACACATCTCCAGAAAAGAGATCTTGGAGAAAGAAATTAAAATAAAATAAAATTTTTTAAAAAACCCAACCCAGACTAGGATTTAGCTTTTGGGTATTTATAACACTCAGTTTATAGCCAAAGGGAAGCTTTTCTGTCATCACCCTGTTACTTTTAAAAACAAAGGGCAAAAAACATTGCTTTTGATTTCTAAAAACATTGTGTTAGTTACTTGAAAAATTCCAGACCAGAGCATGAAAGATCCTTTAGAGGAAAACTCCAAAGTTGTTGTTTAGAGGCTGCCCTGAGTATAGTCAAGATTAAAGCCCTTAATGAAGGCAAAGCTTACTTATCTGATCAGATTTTAGCATAATGGTCTAGCATGTGATATTATTTTGTATAAGTTACATAACTTTTTGTTTAAGAGCATACTTTACTTTCAAGCAGCACAAACAACATTTTTAACCTGTTCAGGTCCTTGAGAAAAGCAAACAGATTTGAAAAAAAAATTGAATATTTGTTAACAAATGAAAATCATTCCTTTCTGTGACTTGGTTAAGATGAAAGCAAGACAGGAAACTAATAAAAAGGATCAGAGAACCTGGAAATAAATGTTGACAGGCTTGTGCACTGGCAGTTTAAAATCACATATTATTAAGCATTACCTTTCTCCTTAAGTGTTTGCCCACAAGATTGCCTTTCCCTAGGAAAGTCTAGAGATTACCCACAACTCATTTGTGTTTGCAGGTTTTTGTGAGTGTGTGTGGGTACATCCTACCATTTATCAGCCAGAATGCATGGAGGTCACAAGTCCCCTGCCTCATTAAATGACAGTGAGCCAATTGAAAAACAACTCCATTCTCCCTAGGAGCATCTGGACATCTGGTGCAGGAGTAGTCTGCTTAATTTTGAAACAGACTGATCTGGAAAGAAATGAGGCAGTTAGACAAAAAATAGGTAATAAAACCTTGGATATATAGAGTCAGAGTTTTCCTGTTTTGACACTAGAATTTGTGGATTGCAGCTTAAAGCTTTTTAGGATTTCTCACACACTGAGAAATAAAGTTTAAAACTTACAATATTAAATAGTGGGACAAGAAAAACAAAAGCATGACCCTATACCTCCGTGGAAATATCTCAGGGCTTCATGAAATCATCAACTGAATATTGAGTGCTGATAGACTCAGCACACCACGATGTGGGAGCATTTATCATCAGGGTGTTTGTTTCTGTCAGAAAACAAAGACCGAGAGAAGGTGGTTGCTTGGTTCCTTATGTGCCCAATATAGTGCAACCTGGCACATTAAAGAATTGTTCATGAGCCACAATACAGGCTTGTAACAAGTGCCATGGCACTGCCTACAGGCACAGTGTGAGTGTGGCTGGTGTCATGCCATCAGTCTCACCTTTTGCATTGCCATGAAAATACAGTGCTAATTCCTGCACTTCAGACTGCTTTTTGCTAAAACATTTACTTCATTAAGCTTTTCATTAATCTGTTCATCCTTTGGCACGGGGAAGCTGCTGCTGTATCTTGAGAAAATTGCCATTATGTACAACCTTTTCCACACCAAGGAACTGCTTGCTATACTTTCACTCATCTTTAAAAGGCAAATAGTCACTAAAAATTTTATATTTGAATGCAGCTTCAAGAGTTTTGTTCAAAATGCTCCTCCAGAGAACACAGTGAAAACAGTATCTCTTGGGGAAGCAATGGAGAGGCTTTCACCAGCACGGAGAATGCAAACATTCATTTCTTCTATAGCCAAGTAAATGATCACTATTTTGTGACACAATATACTCAATCAAAATAAAATTACCGTTAGTTTTCTTTATTATTCCTTTTTCCTCCTTGAGATGTCACATTCTTTGTTGAATATTAAATTTATTCTGGTTAACCAGAAAACAGTAGAGTTACCCAGCTGGGAAAAAATGCATTGCCAAATAAAAGGACACTGTTCTACTGCGCCATGATCTCCTACTGATGTAAATAATAGAGTAGAATGGATAGCAGCACTCTTCTGTCAGCTTAATTCTACAAATTCAAAGTTCTGCATGAGGAAAAGGCCAAAAGAATGTTTAAACAGTGCTCCTTAAAACTCCCTTTCTGTCAGATATAAGCTAATTACTTTTTTGTTATATTCTTAACAAGGTGGAATGAGGCTTTGTAAAGCTCCTCCTACCACATTTTTACAATGAAAGAATAATACCCAACAAAGAAGTGTTTCTGCTGTTGAAAGAAGGGAGGGGGAAAACCTAAAGCCAACATGGAGGTCGAAGAAATTAAATGTATCTTTTCCTCCCTCTTTGCCGGTGATGGAAAGAGAGTGCCACATTCAGTTACTTCCTTCCACAACACATCAAGAAGCAGAGTAGCTGATTTTGTTGTCCAGTTCCAAAAACAGATGTGGTTTGAATTTCCATGCACATGGGCCCGAGTGCCTACGCAGGCTTAGGTATACATACCCTGCTTATTTCCACATGCTCACACTTGATTGAGAAGGACTACCTGTAACTTTTTCAATCACCCACAGCCTGCAAGCTGTTCAAGCGTAGCTCCAGAGCCAGGGTCATGCTTTGTCACCAGGAGACAGGCTGTGATAATGCATGATTAGTCCAAATCCCTGAGAAGAAGCAAGACAGCTGGGACTACTAAACCTGGCACCACTGGTTTGTAGCGATCGAGTTGTGCACTGAAGTAGGGAGACACCTGGAAGCCATTTCCTGCTTGTGAACTGTTCTCCCTCCCCCTTCCTCTCAAAGATAAGTGTATGCCATGTGGCTTTTGGCCACAATGAGTTTTTTTGGATTTGCAACATCAGGAAGGTTTGCTTTAAAGGCACAAATCTAGGTCTTGCCTTGCATACAAAACTTCAAAAGACTGTTTTTTCCCCATCTAATGCTTCTCCCCCCCTCCCCCCAATCTCTTCTGACTTCAGATTTCTCCAACTCTGAAAAAGTCTTTGCAATTTCATCTTGAAACTGGCAAATGAACTTTAACAGGCTAGAGACTGCTTAGGTACTGGCCTGAGTTTTTCCAATGCCAAAGCCACTGATTGTTGCTTTCTCACCATCCTTCGCTAACATACAACAGGTTAAGATCTCCACACGCGCACACCCCCCACCCTTAAGTACTTGAAGTTTCTTTGGCTTCGCAAAGTAAGCACATATTTTGTCCATGAGAATGCCTTTGAGCAGGATCTCTTTTGTCAGTTAGGTTTCTCTTGTGCATTGTAAATCTTACCAGGAGCCATCTCCTAACTATTTTTTTTTTTTTTTACAAATTTTATTTTGTCTCTGGAAATGTATAATTGAACAGAATGGTCTCACTGTTTTAGCCATTGGGCAAGATGTTGTTTCCCCTGAAATCAACAGGAACCACCAAATTCTAAGATGCCAGAATTTTTCACCTCTTCTCTTTAAAACCACTGAAGACTAGAAACATGCAATACTTTGCTGGTTTGAAACTGCTCCAGCCTTCTCTTGATATTTTCTATGGAACTGTTAGTCTTAGAAAAACTAATAGCAGGGGTGGAACACTCCTTTATTTCTGACACAACTTTATAAGCAACCTCCAAATAATTAACTTTTTCTTGTTAAAAGAAATCCTAGCTTTCATAACTGAAATCTAGAAGTTTTTGAAAAGAAATTCAAAAAGAGAGACAAATTTTAGTAGGCCAACAAAAATGGTTTTGTGAAATCTGTTATAAAATGTCACTCAAATGTCTTCAAAGTTTTGAGAAAATTATACCTAAATTTGTTTCAATGTACGATTCATTAGTATTATGTTATGATACAATTGCAGTAGTTGTAAGATTTTACTAACTGAATTTCACCTTTTAACCAGCAATCTGTAACTGCAAAGTCTGAGTGCAGACTTAGCCTCCAAGTCTTGCTGGAGAAATAGGACTGTATAGGAAAGTCACACCCTCCCTCTTAGGAAATGGTAAGCTAAAGTGGTCAGAGAATAGCAGGGGCTGGCTCCCACCAAAGAAGCCAAACATGATACTATAGCCAGCATGGCAGAGGCCTCATCAGCCAGAGCCCTGTCCCACAATACCAGAACAGGAGTAGGGGAGGCAGCAGGGATTAAGCAAAGGCCAAATACCAGGCAAGTTTGCAGTGGCGAGGCAGGTCCAGCATCAAGGCAGGCGGTCTGCAAGTAGGGTGAGCCCAGGAACCGTCAGGCAGGACTATACATATGAGAGGAAGCAGGGAAATTGGCCCGGCACATGATCTGATCAGCAGGATCAATGGCCAAGCATAGGAACACCTAAGATGTGGCTCAGGCAGAGACTGAAGATCCATGGCTGAGCTTAAATGAAGCCCCTGGGCCCATGGGCAGGGCTGTGGGCAGCAGCCCCAGGTGAGGCTGCTGGGGGCTGTTAAACCCTATTGGTTCACTCAGGCCCCCTGACATAAGTCAGTGGAACATCCAGGCTCATATTTTCATGCATAAGCAAGAACAGAGGAGAATTATGATTGTGGTTTGAACTGTGCTGCGTTTTCTGACCCCTGAGTGCCTGATTGCTCAACCACGGTATTACAGTAATGCTGTGTCTACTCATAGTTTATATAAACACAGAGTATGTTAAACAACTGACTTATGATGTGATACTTTTGTTTCCACTGAATTCTAGGCCATCTGTGTACTAAAAAATCTCTACACTTGGAAAGAAGGTCTGATCTATTCAGTTTTTTCACCAAGTAGTTACAGATACTACCAGAGTATACTGTATGTCTACTTTGACATTTATATTTCATTCATGTTCTCATTGCAATTAAGGATCTTTTGGATCCCCAGACTTGGTTGATACTTCTGTACTTTTTAAACATCTTCTTTGCTCATCTGTAGTCTTTAAAATTCTTTGTTCATGTGCTGTTCAAAACAGGAAAATTAATGCAATCTTGAATACTTAGAGTTGCTATAGCAGAGTTTCAGGTCACCTGATTTCTGAGAAATAGTTTCATCCATGTCTATTGACAAGCAATGTTTTCTTTTTCATCTTTCCTAGCTGAGGTAATACATATTATTATCTCATATTCTGGGACACAGAGCAGGATGTCAGCAGCATTGCAAGATACAATTCCAACAGGCAGTCTGTACTTCTTGGAATAACTCCTGATCGGTATTTTAAGTGTCCAGTTGGCAAACTGTGCACCCCACTCTATAATTTAAAAATGCGTGATTCTCCTGTTGGCAGAGAGAAGATTCAAAGCATACCAACATCTTCACACCTCTTCTTTAGAGACCCACGGTGGGCAACACAACTGCATAAAAGCTAGTAATTCATGTTTTATGCAAGATAAAAGGGAACCAGATCTTGCTGATATAAACAATGTGGCTTCAGTGCCAATTACTCTGCTGAGGATATTACCTAAAAATTTTACACAGAAAGAATAGTCTAAATGAAGACATTACTCGGTAGCCGTATCAGACTTCATAATCTGTCTATATTTTATGTCTTCTAGCAGATCATAGCACTGCTCTGTTTCTAGTCTGACACTTTGTTTTGATTTTAATAAACCTAATATGAATTAAAATAGCAGGTGCATAGCAACACCTCTTCAGAATGAGTGTTTAATGCTAATAACCAGGTTTAGCAAGCCTTTGCTGAGACGTGGCTTTCATCTCAGTCTGTACAACATATATGATGAAAAGCCAGTTAACCCCTTAGATTCTGGCTTAAGGATTGTGAAAAGCTTGTATAAAATCAATAGAAAAATTATAAATCCATGAAGTTATGGGAGATCATTAGGAAAATAGGAAAGATTCAATGTGATCAGTCGACTAATGTCACTGTACTCTGTATTTTTTATAATAATGCTGCCAACACTGGAAAAGCTGGACATGGTCTGAGAATAGGCTAATGCATGTAAAAGGAACCAAACACTACAGAGAAGGATTCTCGTCCAGCATAAAAATGAAACAAGAATCTGGGCACAGACACAAGCAAACTGTAGCTGGATCTAGTGGAAAATTGAGGGCTCATAAATGAAAGGGTTAAGGAAGGGATTACAAGAATGAACCTCAGGCAGCTAGTGGATTCAATTCCTCTGGATTGTTGGGAGAAGGACAAAGCTGCATATCTTTGTCTCTTGTAATTGCTTTGTTCATTACCCTCCTAAATCCCCAAAATAAAAAACAAACAACCCAAGCCTTCCCTTCACACAGATACAGTCTTGCTATTACAAAGGTTCCACTTGTAAAAACCACTCTTGTCTATTTCTGTGCTTTTTAATATTTCATCCTCTTACCAGGTTGAAGGTCAACAGAACTCACAAAGAAAATATTGTCATTTGTTCTGCTAGCAAACTAGTCCTTTACTGGAGACACATACTGTATCAGACTGTCATAGTGCAGACCTCCTATTTAACCTGAGTCCAGTTTGGAGTTCTGAAAAGACAGCTCAGTTGGACTCAATGATCTCAAAGGTCCTTTCCAAGTTAAATGATTCTATTATGAGTTTCTGCTACAACAGCTTCAAAGTATCATTTAATTTCTCTTCCAGCTTCTGGGGCAAACACTATATACTCCATTATTATCTTAAATCAAACAACACATAATATAAATTCCCTGCATCCCTGAAGTTTCCAATTTCTCCATGACTTTAGTACTTGAACAACATTTAATGTCTCTCACTCCGAATCATCGGACTCTGCGCCTTCTGATAGGAAACACCAGCAAAATGGCGGATATCGAGGAGAAATCCAACACACATGGCAGAATAAGAGGGATTTCTAAAAGCTGCTTATTAAATTCTGGGGTTTTTTAAACATTGTTGGGTCTTGGTTATGACTTTGTATTAGAGGTATAATTACATTAACTCTCAGCAAGGAAACAGAATTTCTTAACACTTCCTCAGAGTCTTGATTTAGTCTCAGTTTGGACAAAGCTGTTAATAGGCTGAGTGCTGCAGAAGTGTCTGTGATTCCAGTGAATCCAGACACAATGAATGCATATTTTACATGGATAAACCTGAGTATTTGAAGTCAGAGCCTAAATTGTTCAGCATAATTAGAGGAATGAGATTCAGGTTGCTTTGTCAAAACATTCTTTAATTGCTGGATTTGAGGATTATTGGATTACTAGATTAGATGGGATGCCTGGAAATCTTAAACTGGAGCATCCAGTAAAGTAAGACTTCTTATGAATCTGAGTTAAGATGTATCTATAAACCTCACAATTTGTATAAGTTGTTTTAGCAACTGTTCAAAGATACTTTCATGGTAGGACAATATGAACATATTAACTGTGTTTTTTCTGATCCTTCTTTTTGAACACATTTTTTAATGTTAAGGAACTTGGTAACTTTTCTTCATGACAAACAGTTACCAACTTTCGTGTAGCCAGGGTGTTAGAGCTGCTCTGAGCTCGGTCTGTGAATCACGCAGCTTCCTGGTCCATAGGATCTAAAGGAATCCTGATACCAACCAGACACTGCATGGCATCCACCTTGCAGTGTGTGCATCTTACTTAATTACATCATGATCAGTAAGCAGAGCTATGGGTTTTATGGCATTCTTACAGGGCTTACTCTGTTGTCAATTCATTCTGCTTTGTACAAACAGTGTCTCTGAGTCACAACATGGTGTGCTAAGGGTGCTCCTCTTCTCAGTGCAATAGCAAGTGTGGAGTCCTCAAACACGGCACCCAGAAAGTTACTCCATCATTCCAGCTTATCTCACTTCCAGGGAAGACTTAATACTTCACTCCTTAAAGTTTCTGTCATAAAGATTTCTCCAGCTGCTGGTGCTCCTCCTGCTTGGTTCAACATGTCACATACTGCACATGTCAGCTATGAAAACCATGAGAAGTAGATGTGTGTACAGGTAGAGACATAATGGCTCAGGGATAAATAGATGACCAGTTGGGAAGGGAAACTTCAGGCTGTGGTTCAAACCCCCCTTAACAAAAATGCTGTGAAGTTGGTCATGTCAGTATTGAACAGAATTGTCTGGTAAATTCTGCTGGAGGTTCTGAAGCCCTAGATTTAGACTCTGGAGGTTTCAAATGGGACAGTTAATGTAACAGTACTACACCACTCTTTCCTGAGATGGTTTTGTGAGTATTAGGAAGATGACTTTCAATTAGTATATTAAAGAGTTTTGAAAGTTAATAGTAGTAGTTTGTCATCTGATTTTGTGAAGGAAACAGAAGAGGACTTCTGTTCACAAGCAATATGGAGACAGCTGTGCTAGCCATATTCTCAAGCCATTAACAGAATAGTCACCAGCACTTCAAAGTACCATATTCCCATATCACTTAATATTTACACTGCTAAAATGACACCATCCAAAATAAAAACCAAAGCACTGGAGCGTCCCAGTATGATGAAGATCGTGACTGTCTGAACAGAAGGATCAATATGGGAAGGTGTAAATCATATTCTTATTTTCTGGGGTCAAAAACCAAAACACTGGTACAATTTTGACATCTTTTAAAATCAGTTGGTATGTTTGTCACTGATTTCCATAAAGCCCCAATGGTGTTTTTTGGGTCTGACAGTCTTGTCAGGATTTAACATACCTGAATAAGCAGAATTATATGTAGTCATAGCTTCCATATTTTCAAATTGAAACTGTAGGAATAAAAAGATAACAGTTTATCACTTCCTTCTTTGGTAAGAGAGCTTTATAACAAATAAGTGCTTTCACCAAATTCCCACTCTTTCAAAAATTTCTGTATGAGGTAGCACAGAGCTCTTCCACTTCCTTTAAAATAGTGATCTGTGTTTCTGTTTAACCCAGGGACTGATGAAAATGCTTATATTATCAGGTAGCATAAAATAACAAAATAAATAGCTCAACAGATGTTCATTGGAGTACATTTTTTTTCTGTATTGTGGGTGGCTGCTCACTACTGTTGAAAGGAAAGGAAGTACCTGCAGAAGCCCTCTGCATGCCCAGACTGGAAAGGCAGCCTGACTAAGTCTTATCCAAGAGTCACAATCAGGGAGTTCATCGCTGACCAGAAAGGGAGCCCAGTGTAGGGCAGGCCTTTTGCCAGCTTGGCCTCAGCCTGCTAGCAGGGATTGCACTCTTCAGACTCTGTTTTCCCCCACTTTTCGCCAGTGTGGCTATACTGTCATCAAAGAAATCCCCCAGTTTAAGGCTGATCAGAATACAGCCTTTGTTTAGCTAGCTGTCCTCCTGAAGCACTCATTTCCATGAGACAATGCAGCAGGACTCACACACAAAAAGCTAGGACACATAGCCCGTAAATGGGGACAGAAGTCAGCATGAACCACTTCCCACCCCCATGCCCACCCCAAACCCTCACAACTGACGATAAATTGGAGGCCTTGAAATCCCTGGCCTGTTCTGAATTGCTCTCATGGTAATATTATCCTCAAAGAGCATGATACCAACCACACATGATTGGGGGTCACTAGAACTGCTGCTAACCTTATATTAGCTTTTTTGGCTTCTTTGCCTCTTAAAAGACATAAAAGATCCAGTCCTAAAGGTTTTTATATTATCATAAATTTCCAGAAAGAGAGAAAAGTATAGAAAGTTCTATAGTAAGTGTGTGAATCTTGCTATTTGGATTATAGAAATACTTTTGTAATCAAAAATATCCTTGCCAGAAACAGTTTCAGGTTTCTTTGGTATTTAGAAATCCTTTGCTAAACAAAGTAAAAATGAATGATAAACAAAATCGAGTTTCCTTTGAGCCTGATGTTCTTGCAGCTGCACTCCACTTTTAAGAGTAACCTATTAGCAATTAATTTAGAATGACACTGGCAAGCCGTCCCCAGACTTTAATTAATATCTCTTTGACAAGCTCATAATCTTTCTAGTTAATAAAGTCTCCCTTAAATTAGTTTAACTCTGATTTCACTTACCGTTGTAAGCAATTGGCATCAAATCTAGGGTACTTAACAGTACTTTCTCATTTCAAATGTCTTTAGAAGGAGAATTTATAGTTAGATTTTACAGAGTAGAAAGAGTATTTGATGAAGGTCACCCTCAATCCAGTGGCAGAGCTGGAAAGAAAATCTAGGTTCCTGCATGCCCTCCTGTTGGGCAATTGATTAAGCAACGGTGCTGTCTCCTGTCTTAGTATCTTGCAAGGAAAGGATTAAATTCTGATTCCAAGTTACATAATTGATTCTTTTCCTTTATGCCAATATCAAGATCTTAGAAAGCTACAGTATAGTACTGTAAATATAATCAAGTGAGTCATTGTCTGTAAAAGTTACTTAAATAATAAGTATCAGTATAGGGCAATGTAGGGATCAACTTCTTATTTAAATTTATGCTCTTAATATACTTCTGAAAACTGTGCCCTTAAAATTCCATCAGTTTTACCCATATGTCTCAGAAGCAGAACCAATCTGCATGAGAACCTTATGCAGCCATGCTACCGTGTCCTGTGGAATAGGAGATAATACTGTGAATTGGAAAAGACGCTGAGATAAAATCTCCTTTGACCTCTTGGTAAGTCAACAACTTTTATATAAGTGTAATGAAGTGTGCTATCTATGTGCCTGTTGCATATGTGTATTATGAGGAGAAAAATTAGCTGTAATGAGGTAATTTTTGATAGGTAAGATCACATGAACCTACCTTTCTTTCTGCTTTGCCTGCAAAATAAACAAAGAGGTGCACAAATTACTGTCAGACGTTGAGTCCAATAGGTTTTTTTCAGAATTGAGAAAATTCCAACTTTCAGAGTGTAAAGTTTTAAACTGATTAAATCTACACAGAAAGGAGATCTTCTCATTTTAAAGGTAATCTGTGTTTTGTATCTAACTAACAACTGTAAGAAATATCCATGTAAGCATCAAATGACTCTGCTGTAATGTATTGCCAAGGGAGACTGAAGTAGGATTCTTTTGGAAGGTAATTTTTGCCAAGCGAGGATATTACAGCCTTAATTTGCTGATTCACAGGGATGGCTTATTTTAATGTTTATTTTTCTTGTAAGATGAAGCTTGAAGTGAAAATAGAATATGAAAAAAACCAAGATTTGCTTATTAGTCTGCTTCATTTTCAAGAAATGTAAAAGCTTAATTTAAGAATCTGTCTCATTAGCAAGGACTAAGATAATTAAGATGGCTGAGAAAGGTCAGGTATACATGCAATTTAATTGGGATCCCAAGGCCAGGAGACATCTCACCATCTCTAGAAGTCATGAGTTTATGCACTCCAAACGTATTTCTCTAGAATATATAAAACTGAAAATAGCGTGTCCCAAACACTCTTTAGAAAAGTTTTAGTAACAATAGGCACAAGCCTGCACCACTACCTTAGAATACTAACTTTGTACAAAGAGGTTACTTTATGTTGCTTCTTTGTTCTTTGTTTTTTTCCTCTTCTTAAGTCTACAAGGGGAAAAAGTAAAGAGGCGAAACAGATATTATCTAGTGAGGAAAAGTGCAAAAAATGTTTTCAGTCAGTAGCATATTCTTCAGCTGAATTTCTACAATTTTTCCTTAAGCACTTGCTGCCTATGTCAGTACTGACATGCTGAACTAGAGGCCTTACTGCCATTGCTGTGTTTCTGTGGCAATGATAATTCCAGCCCAGAAGTCACAAGTCAGAAAATAGTTTCTTCCAATGACAGAGCAAATTAAACACAACATGATCTTCCTCCTTTCTCATGCGTGTTAACTGTAAAAAGTTTCTTTGCTCGGAATGTGGCTCTGATTACATTTCTCTATCCCAAAATAAACATGGTGCAAAAGAAAAGGCTATGGGGAGGGGGGAAAGCCTGTCAATGGGCCACCCTCAGGAAACCTCACAAGATCTACTGTCTGTCTGTGCAAGCCATGGAAGAGCCAAGGAAGTGATCCCAGCTTGGTGGTCTTATTCTTAATTAAAACAAATGAGGCTCTTTCAGCTGTTGCAGATAAATATTTGATGAAAAGAGACAGGGACAGATGTCGAAAAACTGTAGTAAATAAAGAATAAGACCAGAAGAGCAAATGTTACAACAGTATTTTATATTAAAAAAATCACTTTACAGATTTCTGTCAAATGTCTAATTTTTCTAGGATTATTCCATAAGTGGGAAGACTAATTATTTTTTCTTTTTTTTTTCCAAAGTAGCATTAAAATACAAATGCATATAGATAATGAAAAATTTTTAAGTCAACTTTTTGAACATTATATGGTTGAAATAAGGGTTCGTTCTTGGGCCAATGATGAGACAGAAGACTTCAAAGTAATTTGTACACTTCCATGAGAGTTTATGTTGATTCTAGAGTCATTAGTAGAGTTTTGCTCCAAAATTTCTGTTAAGGGTGCACAGTGAGAAGGTGCCTAGCAAAATATAATAGCAACGTTCTTGTTGCTATAATCTGTCATAATATTTGTAAGTCCCATCCCTTATGAATGGTTAATTCTATGAGGTGAATTCAACCTTTTCCTGGAGTTGCAGTTGTACTTATGAGTACACGTGGATCTAACTTCAAACTTCACTTTGCTCTCAGTGGGGTTTTATACAGGATGACCCCCAAAGGTTCCTTTCCATTTCAGTTACTCCATACCTTGAGAGCATTGGGTCCAAATTAATTTACCTTTTAACAAATGCATTTGTAGCATTCTATGAAAAACCTGATGTAATGGAATTAACTTAAAGGTAGGCCATAAAAGAAAGCTGAGTTATGAAATAGAGGGAGAATCTCAGTAGCTGGCTCTTTCAACATTGACATCTTCATTGCTAGCACTGTATTGGCATTGCCTGCTAGTTTAAGGTCTGCTCTTGCCATTCCTGAGTAAAAAGGATGTTTCCATTGAGTCCAATATAAATTACACATCTGAGTGTGAAAGAACTGATTTTGTAAGTAGGCTTTACAAAACTGCTGAGAGTGTGAACCACAAGAGTTTCAATGAAAATATTTTAAAATAGTATGGTGATTTGGGTCACCAGAAGCTGGATAAATTGGTATAATCTGAATTCTGAAAATATAAATACTGGAGTTAGGAGTTAATGGAGTCCTGAAATATATACCTGACTCTGAAGATGGTTGAGAAGAAAAACAAAAACGTTGATTGACTGCAGTGCATCAGGTTCTACATGGGGATACTACAGAGCTGGATTCCCAGAGCAGGCACAGGTGAAAGCAGAGCAACGTCCAGTGACATGAAATAAAAGTTAACAGGTTCAGGTGAGGAACAAATTTTAAAAACTGAGAAAAAGAAACCTTAGACAGCAACAAACTTTCCGTGATTGGAGGAAATCAAATCAACCTAGAATTCTAATGACTAGTTAAATTTATAGGTATGGTCCTTTATAGAAACTACAGGAGGCACTTTGTAGTTTGCAGAAAGTCAAAATAAATTATCATAATTGTCTCTTCTGGCCACAGCACCTGCAAATTTGTAGCGTTCCACATAACATTGTATCCCAGGCCTCCAGAGGTTTTCTGAACTGACACAAAACTCCTAATCCATGGGTCATGCAAAACACCTGCCCTTTCCATTGTTGCAAAATTCAGACAAAACCAGGTAGTCTCAAGTGCACTTGATAGTCTCAAGTGCACACCAATGAGACAGGTAACTTTTAATTTGAGGATCAAATATAAAGAACTCAATTGTAACCTTGCTTGGTGCCAATTTACTTGTGATCTGACGGAACCAATCTGAGCCCAACAAGCTCCCGGAGATAACAGATTGTCAATTTTCCATTTCAAAGGCAGCATGATAACTGAAAGCTTCCAGATGTATCACATGGAAATCAAACTTGCAGCAAGCAGCAAACTTTCTGATAAAGGCCTAAGCCTAATTCTATTGAAGTCAATGACAAACCCCAGCAGATTTCGATAGAAGTTGAGTGAGGCTCAAGGTGAGAAACAACTCTGAGAACAGTTATAACCAATTCAATCCCCAGTTAGGACAGAAAAAACATGAGAGGATTTTTTTTGCAAGCAGTGCCCTAGTTGAGAATTCACAAAGAATGAGTTGCAAGGATCTGTGACAGTGAGTATTATAAGGGACCCTTGCAGAAGCTGGTAGGATTTGGCAACGTCAGCATGTCCCCAGTTAGCCTGGTATTGCCATGCCCAGTGCGAATTTACATGGAACCTGACAGCAGTTACCCTCTTTGTTTAGCCCGAAGCAATCTTCAGACTGTCAAAGGAAGCTGCAGCCAAAGTGTTGTACTGGAGCATAAACACACAGAGTGTGGCTGAGGAAGCAATAAAATGAGTGGGCAGAGCTGGGGCAACAACTTTGCCTCTTCTTTTCTAAGCAAGTGTAAGGACTGCAGAATATACAATGCCACATGTATGGCATGCCCAGTGCAAGACATGAGAGAGGCAGGGAGTTGATACACATCTGCCTCTGTGTGTCTCTGAAGCTAGCTGTAGCTAGAATGTGATTAAGGCTCAAATCAACAAACAGTGGCTACTCTGGATTCCCATGCACCAGTTGCAAAAAACCACTCAAAATACCTGTACACTAGTTCTCTGCTATTGGGGAATCTTCAAGCAGCATTGCCATTCACACAGGCAGAAACTGAGCAATTTCTTTAAGGAACTTCCCTTCACTTTTCTGAGTGCAAAGGGAATGGATGGGAGACATGCTTGGTGTTCCTAATCATAAGTGACCTGTTTTATAGAGATCTACATCTGTAAAGACTTCTGTGATGGGTGAGAAAGAAATAAAGAAGAAAAACTTTTTTTTTCCAATTTCTTGTTAAAAAAAAGTAAGGAGAAAGCTCCAGAATAATATTCACTCCTTTGTCTCAGTTACAGATCAGGTTAAGGTGGACAAAAATGAAAAGACTTACCAAGGTTATGCTACACAGTCGGATTTAAACTCAGAACTTCTGAATACAACCCCAGTGCCTGAGCCACACATTCATTTTCTGCTCTGTATTCCCCCACAGTCTTAGGCCATGTGGCCACTGTTGGTGAAATGAAAAACAGGTGCAGATCCATGAACAGATGGGAGACCAGCCCTGGCTGATCTCTGGAGGATAAAACAACGTTGTTTTTCAGCAAAGAGGATTCCAAAGAACCACAGAGGCAGCACCCCTGCCCTAAAACTAAAGCTGCTCTGTCTCATACTAAATGTTATCTCCACCAGCCCAGCAAGTGGGAGTTTTGGGGAATGGTCTGTTGTCTGTCAGCAAAGGACACTGCCTCACTGACCTCTCAGATTTGCAGTATTGACATCTCTGTTTTTCAGGCATGCCTATAAAGATTGTAGAAGACTAATTGCAATTCCATTCTTAGCAGTAACTGTGGCCAATGTTTCTAAGTTGCTGGAACATGAAATTTCTTCCCTTGAGTAGACATCTTTGGAATGTCTAACTCTCAAAAAATGCTATTAGTCATATGCAGCATCTTTCTCTGGGAAAATCACTAGTGGTATGGGACAAATCTCCAGGTAAGATGAATAATATATTCGTTCTGGATCTGTAAGGAGAGATCTACTTTTGATTTCCAGTTCATGGGGAGCTGATGGCTTATTTCACAAGAAGTGGTTAAACAAAGAACTTGGACTGCTTTCTTAATGGGAGAGTGGTAGTGGATTATTAACAGGGCAATTGCCTAGGCCTAGGCACAGGGTGGAGTGCGAAGTATTCCCTGCCTTGTGTGACCCACAGTTACTGTCCCTGCAAGACACATCTCCCCTCCAAGTGTCACCTGACACATCATCCAGAAGTATCAGAGAAGGCAGTGCAGTCCTAACTTTGCACAGAGCACAACCCAGGAGGAAAGCACATGCAAGAGGACAGGGGCTGTTTCTTAGGATCATACAATAGTTGGATTGGACAGGACCTTTAAAGGCCATCTAGTCCAACCCTCCAGGCTGTGAGTAGGGGCATCATCTAGATGAGGTTGCTCAGTGCCCCATCCAACCTGACCTTGAAGATTTCCAGAGATGGAGCATCTATCACCTCTCTGGGCAACCTCACTGTAAAAATTCTTGCTTGTATCTAGTCTGAATCTACCCTCTTTTAGCTTAAAGCCATTCCCCTTGTCCTATCACAACAGGTCCTACAAACATTTAAGCTCAGATACTACTGGGTCCAGCCTTCTCTTTTTTTGTTGTTGTTTTTGCTTTTCTTTTGTTTTGTTTTGTTCAAAAACTCTCCTGTAGTGCTGTGTCTGACAGAGATTATTTGTCCTTGCTTTTGCAGCAAAAATGCCTGTCCACTGGGGCCAAGACATTTGAAGACAACCTGTTTCCTTAGCCTCTATTTGGGGCACAAAAACTGATTTGCAACAGTAGGCCGAAACCACACTCCTGACACGCATGTATTCTGCTCAACTGTAAATCAAATTCATTGGGAAAATCTATCTTGTCCAAGTGTTAGTCAGGTTTGAAGGGAAACATTCTCCACAGATGACACAAACAGAATTAAACAGCAAAGACCACCCAGGACAGTGGGAATTTCAAACTTCTTGGCCTCAGTTTCTCTGATTTGTTCTTCCCAGCTTCATGTGTGCTCTTTGAGACAGAAAAGAGCATTTCCTTCATTTTGAACTAATATTTCTCTTCCAATGAAACATTCGTGAAAGCAGCTGGTCCCAGAGGTGGAATGTTCCAAAATCCCATTTTGAAGCCAAGTACGTACGTTATGGAGTCAGTCGTGACACCACTTTATAGAGAACAGACAATGAGTTTTGGATCTTGTGAGCACCTTTTCTCCCTGCAAATAAGTTCCCTTCCCCCATTCTTTTGGAAACATCTCAGTCTGTATTGGAAACAGAGGATGTAATTTATTTTTATCGCCTTCCCTGTCAAACTGGCCAACTGCCACAGGGTTCTGCTTTCAGATGTAGCAAGAGGCAGGAGAATCACAATGAAGAACCATTCATTTCAGTGGCTCCTCCTCTGTTTCCTTATCTTATTTTGAGGCTACCTACTGTGCTGTCTTATCACTCTTTCTAATCCCGCAAAACTTCTCTGCAACTTGACCCCTCTGCAGAAAGAGCTGACCTGCTTAGACCTCCCTGCTTCTCCACTCCTGCTCCCATCCCCACAGCGCGTGTTGCTCCTTCCTTTGTTACTGTCGGACTCCTTTTTCACTGCCTGTCTTACCCCTTGCTCCTCTTTTTCCAAGCTCCTTGCACTGCATTACGTTTCCTAGCTGAATGTACATACAGCTGTGTGGCCTCCGTGGGGTATGCACAATTCCTCACTGTCCAGCCTGCCCTTTGATGTCTGCTGAAGAAGGATACATCTTCTTTTCCATCTCTTCACATATGCCTATTAATTACTCTCTTCAGAGGGACTGTTTACTGACTATCACTCTGTTTACAGTTGAATACAGCTAAACATTTGGTCTTCACAGTTCCCCTCTTCTACACCACCCACCCAGTTTCTTCCCAATTGTTGCAAAGTAGATGTCTCCAAATCGCTTTATAAAGGAACAGATAAAACGTACTTGCTTTCTGCACTAAAATGCTGGGTTTGTTTCACTTGTAGAGAAGTAGAGAAAAAAGCGATATTGGTGATTTTATCTTGAGGCCTCTAACAGAAAAGAAGCTGTGAAGCTTCTGCTGCACAGATTCCTACCTTGGGTTCTGTAGAAAACCCTGAAAGGCCTACAACCATCAGACTCATGGCCTGTGAAGAAACAATACAAAGCCAGTAGGAAGTACAGAAGTGTGCCCACTGAAATGAAAAGGGCTATCCTGTGCATAAACTGTGTATATGTCTTTGTGGGATCAAGGGCCCTTGGGCAGAGGGAATTTTAATAGGCTAGGGAGGAAAAAATTGCTCTAGCAAATGTGCAGAAGAGAAGAATTATATGGTTATAATGTAGCAGTTCGGATCTAAGATGAAAATTCCTGCACATTTCCTTCTCATTCCATATGGAGCTTAAAATATTACTAAATAATATGAAATAAATTAAAAGCAAATGTGGGATAAATTATGTTTTTTTCCAATGAACAGATTATTGTCAATCATAGAATCATGAAATGATTTGAGTTGGAAGGGATCGACTTTCAACATCCGTGTTACGGACAAGGACACCTTCCACTAGACCAGGTGGCTCAGAGGCCCATCCAGCCTGGCCCTGAACACTTCCAGCAATGGGGCATCCGCAGTTTCTCTGGGCAACCTGTAACAGTGTCTCACCACCCTCACAAAGCAGAATTTCTTCCTTATATCTAATATAAACCTTCCCTCTGTCAGTTTAAACCCATTACCCTTTGTCTTGTCACTATATTTCCTTGAAAAAGTCCCTCTGCAGCTCTCTTGGAGCCCCTGTAGGTGCTGGACTGTGCTGCAATGTCTCCTTGGAGCCTTCTCCAGGCTGAACAACCCCAGCTCTCTCGGCCTGTCTCCATTGGAGAGTTGCTCCAGCCCTCGGAGCTTCTTTGTGGAAGAGGCGGCTGCTGCTTTACCTGACTGAGGTAGCCCCAGCACTGGGCAGGCAAGGAGCAGAAGCTTGAAGCTTGTTTACAGCCCATAGTTTGGAGACCACATCTCATGCAACAGAAACTAGGGATGGGTGGGGCAGGGAAGGGCCAAGGAAGGAAGTTCAGGAAGGCCTGTGGACGCATGCACAGCCAGCTCAGTTTACAGAGCCTTCCAGTTGAAAGCTGAGGGGTACAGAAAGAGGGGAATGAACCTGTGTCTGGTTATTTTTCATCAGTTATCCCAGACAGGCAAAACAGCCACACCAGAAAAACAGACAGCAAAGCCTGACGTGTCAATTTTGGTGTCATTCACACTCTTTTCCCTGATACTCCTGTAAATGCAGAATCTGCATTTATATCCAAAACACTTTTTAATGAGCGCTTTATTGACACATTTGTTCTACTTCTATGTAACAGGATAATGATGAACAGCTGGCTACAGATAATGACAGGCACTAATTTATGTTGGGTTACTACCTTCAGACTCTGTAGGCTGTTACCTTTTTTTTTCTTTTAATTTTTAGCATTCTTGCCCTCTGTTGTACTTGCATTTTATGATGCTCACATTTACTATTCTTGCGTGCTAGGAAAGGAATAAGCATTTTAAAAGCTTTATGTTTAATTACACTTTCAGCTATTAATTAGACACATAAACAAATTAAATGTACATTTAATTAAATGTTACCCATTTAAACGGGTAAACTGGAAGCAGAGTCCATCGACTTTAAAACCAATATTGCGTGCATTTATCTTAATTAGGCAGGTAGTGTTAGGGATTAATGAACTTTAACTGTTATATTCATAATCAGATGCATTAGAATTTGTGTCTTTGTGGCACACAGATGAGTTCAGATGGGAGCTCTCTCCTGCTATGTATTGTACCAACAGAATGCATCTGCATCTGCAAGACTTTCTTTGTCACCTTGAGAAGGAAGTACTGCAATACTGTCTTTAGCTTTTGCAGGTGTGAACTGAACATTCAAAACATCATCCAAAACTTTCCCCTACCTTATCTCTTCATATTTACACACAAGAAATTTCTCTTCCACAGAGTGGTTGTTCAGTATTTTGAGAAGTGGATTCTCATTCTGGCACATCCAGCTTCTAGTCTGAGCAAATAAAGCTCCTGAGGAAATATTAAGCCCACAAATGTCCTAAAGAACTCACCTGGTTGTGAAAGCAGTTATTTCAGCAGTCAAAGTCATTTGGGAGTAATCTGGAGCACCTGATCTGGCGGTGCAGCAAACACTTGGCTACCTGCTGTCTTCCCAGCAAACACAGAGTGAGGGCTGGTGATTCATTCTGCTTCTGTGATAAACTGATGCTTCCAATCATCTCTGCTCATTTATTGGTGCTGGGAAATAAAATGCGGAGCTATAACTCTACTCCTCAGACACTCCATTCTATATATGAGTTTATAACTTCAAGTTTAGAGAATTTATTTTTATAATTGATACACCCTCATTCAAGTTCATGGAATTTCTTTAGTTGTATTGGACCATCACAAGTATTTCTTTTTCCTTTCTGCGTCGTGGATAAATTGTGCATTTAATGCAACATTGAGTGTCAGAACTGCCATGAGCATAAGGAACCACTTAATTCAGTTGTGTATAAGGAAGTAATCCAGCAAACTGGTAAATCAGCCTGTTCTGGCATTTCCAAGTGTGCCTTTGACATCAAGATACAGTGAAAAAGCATCAGCCCAAAAATAAAATAGAGACAAAACTCCACTAAGTTACCAAGACACTGCTGTGGCCATTTTGTACAAGAGTTTGCTTCCATTTACTTTGAATAATTTCCTCCTGGCTTTTTTTTTTTTTTTTTTTTTTTTAAGAGCTGAAATGTAGAATTTTCCAAAACAAATAAAACCTGGTGTGGTATTCAGTGCTTTGATGGAAAGGAATTGCTCCAGCTATAGGATGTGTATTTCGTATGCTTTTCTGAAATCCAGGACTAGCAGGGCTCTACATCTGACACAGACTGAATTTTGAGTTATATTGTAAGTTATTTTCTCATCCGTTCAGTCACAGTTGGCAGCAGTTACTGCTCTGACTTACACAGTTTACGTTTGACTCCTTTTGTCTCTGTATGTTTAGGTGATATTAGAACTACAGTGGATCTTTCCTGAAAATGAAACAGCCTTGGTATTCTGTTTCTCTAGTACACCTGAAATAACCAGAATTCCAAGTATTTAGCCCAGCCACTGACTTTCTAATAGATCTGCCCTCCAGGATCAGTTATGGTCAGTATTTTGGGAAAGATTTTTATCTCTGCTGGTATAATTTTGTATAAGACATTTTTTAAAATCAAGTTCTATATAACAGATGTTTTTAATTGCATAAAAACATTTTAAGAGTCAGGATTAGGATAGAATTGAAAGGGTTTCTGTTTACAGCCCAGAAAATTTGCAGTTTCAGAGCCTGGTCTGGACAGTTTCTGACTGATGCAAACAACCCGAGGTGACTGCAGTCAGCAGCTGAAGCAGCTGAAGTACTGAACGTGCACACGCAGTGCTTGTGGTAGAAGTTGAGCAGTGTATTTTTATCTTAACGAGGAAATAAACTCACCCTGTTTTGCCAAGGCATCCAGATTGACAGAGGGATTAACTTCAGTCAAACAAATGAAGGTTAAACAGCACAAACCAACCCCCAAATGGCACCTGACTGATCTGCTCCGTGGCAGCCCAGACCCAAAGGGAAGAGCAGGAAGGATTGCAGCAGTCTCCTGTTAGCACCATTCTCCCCCAGCCTGAGAGACTTTCAGCTCCTTGCACTGGGCAGATGAGCAGCAGGAAGACAGGAGCTGGGCCTGCCTTGCCCCATGGACGCCCCTGCAGCCCTGGGTTGGTGATGCCGTGGGAGCAGGCGCTGGGAGCAGGGCAGCCACAGCCTGTGTGCGAGGTGCCAGCCTGCTCCTTCATCCCTGCTGGGCCGGCAGGAGCCCCGCTCTTGATGCGCCGCCAGGCTTTGAAGTGCTTTAAAGTTTCTTCCTTTTACAGGACATTTTAGTATCCACAGGCGAGGGGTATAAGGATGCAGAAGGTATTCGTGTTACAAACAAACAGCAAAGTTTACCACCCACTATCTTGGTTGTCTTCTACAGATGGTTCCATTTTACTTTTGGTCTGCCATGATTTCCAGATGCTGGGGGAAAATGTTTAATTCTTGGGGAAATGTTAATGAAGAATCCAGAACCTTTTTAGCAGCAACTACTCAGCTGGAGAAAAAAAATATAAACTCCATTTAAAACTTTCCCAATGCTTTAGAGTTACAGATCTCTTCTACAATATTCGAAATGCTAATTCTAGAAGAACTGTATTTAACAAAGGTATCCCAACATGCATCTCTTCCACACACACACACATGTAAATCAAATGGAAAAAAAAGGAAACATGGGAAAAAAAAGATGAAGGACTCGTGATCAGAAAGTATATGCCAACAGGACAGCAGAACTGTGGTAAAAGAAA
This sequence comes from Pomatostomus ruficeps, assembly GCA_013400735.1. Taxonomy (NCBI): domain Eukaryota; kingdom Metazoa; phylum Chordata; class Aves; order Passeriformes; family Timaliidae; genus Pomatostomus; species Pomatostomus ruficeps. The sequence goes on from VYZT01049522.1 coordinate 188,536, forward strand.
GATAAAGATGGGCAAATGGCCATTTTTACTCTCTCTGTTAGAAGTGACCAATTTGTCTGATTCAGAAAAGGGAAGAGGAGTACTGATGGATGTTCAAAGGCTGGATTTAGAATTATTACTGGAGTAAAGTTCAGATTGGGAATGTGTGCTGGGGAAGGCACTGGGCATCTCTCCCACTGCTGCTGCTAAAGCCATTCTAAGAGGCAGCCTGACATGGCTGGGTCTGACCTGCCCTGTTTGGCCACCACATCAGAGCCTTGTCTCTGGCAGAAGTGCTGCTGTAACAAACACGTGCCTGGATCTGCATGCCGGTCACTGGCTCTCAGCGCCATCGGGGCGCTCTCTAAGGTTACCAAGGACAGACTCGGGAGCTGGACACGGTGCCGAGCACAGCAGCTCTACTGACACCACATTCAAACATCAGCACTGCTCACACACAGAGGAGCAGTATCTGCTTCCGTCTGTGATGTGCTTGAACTACACACTTCCCCCATCATACTTCCACAAAGCCTACCCAGATGCATCAGTGCGTTCCAAAGTAACTTGGCACCGAGTTTGCCTGCACAAAGGGGCTCAGACCTAAGCAACCTGTCTTCAGGACAGGCAGAGGAAAGGAGGGGGCTGCAGAAGAGGCCATGCCTATGGGATCAGCTGCTCCTGGTTTGCTGTCTGCCAGAGCAATCCCCTTTCTGCTCTGCACAGCAGCAAACGCAGCTCAGGCACTGCTGCTCCCCAGGCCCTGGGCATTGCTGGCCTGGCTTCACAGGGAGGAGCAACAACACTTCTTGTGCCTGCAGTGCTCTGCTCCTTGAGAATGGGTCAGGCTTTGTTCTGATAAAGGCAGAAGAGAGTTTTGCCACTGTTTTTCAAGCAACACATTGCCTAGGAGGAGAGAGAAATTTAAAAAACTCACTGATTTACCATGTTAAAAAAAGATGGCACATTTATTGCTACATAAATGTTATATACATAGTGTTTTCTGTTACATTGACAGAAATTTTTTGAACTTCTTGCTGCTGGTTGGAAAGGTTTATCAGCAATACCTTGAAATTTGACACAGGGTACAAATCTGCAATAAACCAACAATGGAAACTGGAGAACAAGATGAGAAGCAATTCATCTCGGACAATTAGCTCTTACAATACTCCATAGGTACTACACGGTATGCTAGAACCCTACTATGGTCTTACAATGCTATTGTAAATTTCTGATATTAATGAACAGGTTATGGTAAATAACCCTACATTTTTACTACCTAATATAGTAAAATAAAGTAAGAAACTTTTTACTGAAAACTTTTTTTGATTTCAAAAATCTAGAAAGAGTAATATTTAGAATTCAAGAAATTTTCTTACAAGATTATTGTATAAAAGACTAGCTACAGTGAAAAATAAGCCAAATGTTTTTTTCTTTCTATTTTATGAAGGAAAGCTTCTGGGCATACTGCAAAGTCTAATATAGCCAAAAAGACAACAAGCTTAGAAGGAAAAAGGCCAGGCAGTGGCACGTGATCACTTTCACACGTCATAAGCAACAAATTCCGTTTAGCTGATAAACACTGAAATGAAGAACAAGGCCACAGATATAATCAGGTGTTATTTGATGATATATGCAAATTAAAGTAATAGAAATGAGTCCACTAATTCCACAAACTGTTTTGTTAGGAACCATCCAAAACATGAGCTTAAATTCATTAGTTTATTTTATCAATCCATCTTTTGTTCTTTCAAATTAAATGACTTCATAAAAATTATAGTTTTGTTCCTGTTTTGTGTGTGAACCAATTGCCAGTGATGAAAGATGCACTATATAAACAATAGCTCAGACAACCTTGGCTTAGGAAATTTCCTCCCATGGTCATTGCAGTGGAAGACAGTTTCCATGGAAGTTCAAAGGGATTTTAACCATTTCAACACATCTGTGACAAAGGAATACTTATGGACACTGTTCTGGTGGAGAAACATTTAAAGGTTTAATGCTAATATGGCTTGGGACAGGGGTATTTGCATTTGATTCACACTATTTTTTCTCCACTGACAAGCCATACAACAGGACATGATAATTAACGTGTACAGGAAGGAAAAACTGGTGACCATTGCTCTTAAGATTCCATTACGTAGTAAGCCCACCCTGCTGGTGGTTATATCATCACACTACCTGCCACGGTGAATTTAGGATTTTACCATTCACCAAAGTTACAGCCTGAAAAAAAATCTCCTTTGTATTTTAATGCATTTTGTGCTTACATACAGCTAACACTTTACATGTACTATATGTAGTACTTACTGCTCGGAAAACAAAGCAACTCTAACAAAGTAGATTCTCCCCACCCAATTTACACTTCACGTTACAAGCTTTACTATGAAGCCTAGAAGCCTAAAAAGGTTTTGTTTATAATTAGAAAAAAAAAAATGTTTGAGGAAAGTCTGAGGGAAAATAAAAATCACTTTTTAAATCCAAGAAATGTTATGGTCACAGTATTGCTCCAGCCTGCAGCCTTCACGAGGCCTCTGAGTGGCTTGAGGCACAGAGCTCAGTATGGAAGGGGAACTGTGACCATAACTGTTCAGATTACCAGAGATCAAAAATAACATAAAAAAAGCTATACCAAGGAATAGTTTCCTATTGCATGGAAAACACTAGTCATATGGCAAAAGGAGAGGAAAGGACAACAAAAGACTTTTCCCTTCCTTTTTTAAGACACTAATAGGTATGCTGGGAATGCTACGGGTCGACGGTTGTCACTGCTTTGTTCTCTGAATGTGAACAGCTTTAGTAAATGCTGGCATTCAGCTGAAATTTTATCAGCTTTTAACATGTTAACTTTTCCCTTTATATGTAGACCTTTACAGTTCCATAACAATAAATAAAATTTGTAGTTACAATGCATTTGTCAATTCAGTTTAGGCACAAGGCAACTTCCACAATGAGTGGAGAGATCACAACAGTCTCTGATTGTGCAGAAGCGACACACTGCTTGCAACAGAATGATATGTTCAGAGTATCTCATGGGCTGAAATTCTGTCTGAAGATCTTGTATCTTCACTCCTGATGCAGGTGTTGACCAGTAGCTTTGATCATAAGATTGCATTTGGGTTACTTGCTTCAAGTGTTTTCTCCTGTCAGGTTTGTGTCTTCATATAATGTTAGTTGTCTGTGTCCTTGTGAAGAAAGGTCACCTTCTGTGTATCCTACCAATAATTCTGGAATTCTAGAAAGAAATTTAGGAGAAGAAAGGTTATTAGGAAAAGAATAATTTAAAAGCTTAGTATCAACACTAGAGACCTAATTTAAACTGGATTTGGTGGCATTTTCAGTCATTTAGGTGGAAAAGAAAGTCATATTGAGAGACCCTGAAATCCCCTGTTCCAGAGATGTCCATATTGAACATGATCTATTGAAGGGATTACTCTGAAGAACCTCTGTTGGGCCTCTCTGGATAGGGGAGAAAGAATAATCTGCTCATCTCAGACCTTCAATTTGTGTCTGACTTTGCTGTCCAAAACAAGCAGGAGACAGTGCCAAGTTCACTCCCTGCTGAAGGTAAATTGCCATGTTCCTGTACAGCCTTTTCTGTCAACATCACACTTCAGTCAACCCACAAAGTTACTGCTATTAAAAAAAGCAAAGACACCAAACTTTTGAAAGTGGTTCTTTATATGGCATTTATATTTATATTTATCTTTATTTAAAGACTAAGTGTGCTGTAAATCAAAAATTATCTGGCAATTCCAAAGTAGCCTATTGCTCTGGTACGAAATAAAGAAAATAAAGAAATTAAAAGCATTAAAAATTCTAATACACACAATAACAAAAAACGTCCCAAAACATAAAATTTAGTAAAGTTCTGGATTAAAAGAAGGGCACTGAACCCAGTTTTTTATTCTTTTTGAAAGTGACAACAGCTGTACTGGAACATTGAATTTTTTCCCTTTTAAAATCAAGGTTTCCCAACTGTTTAGAAAACCAACCAACAACATGGTTTGTTGTTGATAATCAAGACTGATATTCCTGTGGGCCTCCCCACCAGCATGTTTAGATCAGATGTTACGTGCTGGACTACCTTGCAAAGCTGAAAACATTACTTTTAAATCTTAACTACCTTCACCAATACTGACTGTGACTTAAGACAGCTCCCAGTCTCTGTTGGGGAAATGAGAGGAGTTAGAATGACTGGCCTTGAGCCAGGGAGCAAAACTCTGGGATGAGGAGTCCCTGAAACTCTGCATCAGCACTGGGAAACAATACATGGATTTTTAAATGAACTAATGTGATATTTAGACCATTTAAAGATGTATAATTCATCTCTATTATGCTTGGCTTATCTAGCAAGCTGTTCACTGTTCCTCTGATGTCATGCCAAGAAGGCCACCTGAGCCAAGAGATGTAGCCATTGGCAACAAGGCATGGAAATAAGAGACTCTGACGACAATTTCTTGGGGTTTTATTATAAACCCAAACAAATCTGCAGCCTTCTGCTTCTGCTCAGAGATGTGAAAGCACAGAGAAGTTGGTGCTGCTGGCAGCTCAGGAACTAAACCCCACCACATCCAGGTGCCTCCCCCCCTTCAGCCAACACCGAGCAGCAAGAGTCATCCCCTGACGTACCTGGCTGGTGTTCACATATGACCCATAGGGTTGGTAGTTTCACTCAGGCCAGGGTGGCTTCCTGGGTGTGGTGTTGGCGGCTCTGCCGATACGGCAGAAACTTTTTCTTCTTCCCTTCTCTTAAGGCAGGCTGCTTTAGGGTTTAGGTTTCGTTCTGGAACAGAAAAATCAGTTCTAAATATCCTGTACACTGACACCATGGGCAATATCGATACAATAACCCTGGAGTAAAAATAGCTCTGCAGCTTCCCCCTTCAGCTGCTGACACCCCCTGTTCACCCACAGGTGTCCAAAGCTGCAGAAAATCACTGCTGAAAGTCCTGCCACACAGCTCCTAAACTAGTATTTAAAAAAACCAAAGAGACAAGAAGCCAAACCCTTTCAGCAGCCTACACACACCTTCAGACACTTTAAAAGCACCTCCTTTATCACCGTAAGACACTGAAGTGCAAAATGAGAACTGTCTGTAATTTACAATATAATAAAATGGAGATTTATGCATTTTGTTGGTAGGCTGAAGTCTTACCAACCTTGCTGACATCACACTAGTATTAGTAATGTTGCTGCTTCTTCCTTCCCAGTAAGTACTAGCCAGCTGTTAGGGCAGGGGAGGCAGCACACCCTGCATGGATAGCTCTCATCAGCCTCAGTCTGAGATCACCTTGTGCGCCCATCTTGGTTAAATCAAAAGACTGTGATGACAGTCACATACAGAAGGAGTGTTATTTTTTTTCCAAACCGTATTTCCTCTCACATTAAAGTCAGTACTTTATAATAACCAGCTGTGGACGAGCTATCAAGGTATTTTCATCAGCATGTTTCCACTTCCCCACTTAGCTTCAATAGATGTAGATTTGGATCTCGTTTCCAAATAATGACAGTTTCTAGAAGTCAACTGTTCCTGTTTTTCAAAATGGCTTTTCATGAATCAAAATATAGAAGATTTTAATCGCAGGGGCCCAAAAGACACACAAAACCCATCTAATATATTCCACTGTTGAATTTAATCAACATTTTAAGGTGTTTTCTAGCTGTCAGTGAATTCTGTTCTCCAGTTGGAGATGGCAGATACAATTATAACTGCAAGGAGTCTGCCAAAACTGAACAGACAGCACAAGCCCTTCTCTTGCACTGCACAGGCACCCCTCTAGTAACTGCAGTTTACTGACCCCTGTGCATTTTAGCTCATCTGACAGAGACTATTTTGGATGGACTTGATAGTTCTGCTGTCACCAAAGTCATTATCAACAGCCTCCTACTGCATTTCCTTAGATTCTACTGGGAAAAAAAAACTGCTAACTTTTCTTAATCACAGTTTTCTTTGTCTAACTGTGGCTTGCACTGAAGTTTTAAAGATTTAATTACATGGAAACTTTGAAAGGAAGTTAATTTACAGTGATTTAGGAAATGGAGATAAAACCCCTGGCCTACACTGAGAGCTGAAATCTGAAATGGTTCGTTTTGAATAGCACCAATCACGAAATGAGAAGCTTCATTACCAGCAGAGAGAAGAAATTGTTTATGCAATTCCATAATGCACTGTGCAAGCTCGTGTGGGCGGCACACAGAGCTCCGGTCACTCACTCGCAGGAACAGGTGCCAAGGGAGATGGGCAAGACAAGCAGGAGCCAGGGCCTCTCTCCAGCAGGCCCCGTGCGCGTCCCAGCGCCGGCCCCGGGAGAGGGAATGCGGGCAAGGGAAAGTGCTCCATTTACACTGCCCGACAGTGGGGCCAGCTTAGCTGTCAGTACATTGAGAAAAAAGATTTCTACCACAGACACACGGGTTGGAAGTTCTCTGACCAAAGCAAAAGTGGTTTTATTAACATGGAGCTTCCTGCGAATTACACAATCTGTGAGAGCAGGGAGATGAACTTGATGCTTTTTAAACATCAAAACCCAAGCTTGATTAATGTCCCTCTGATTTCATAATACTCAGCCTTATCTTCTAAACCACAGCAAGCATTTTCAGACCAAAACAGTGCCCAAGATCTAAGTCTCAGAGATGCTAAACTGGGTTTTACAACGGCCCCAGCTGCTGTCTCATCTGCAGAACAGTTACTCTGTGCCTTGGAAGAGCTCTGACTGGAGACAGCGTGTTTCTTTACTGACAACTGGATCAGTAGAACTACCTGAAACACAGCATCTCATCCTTACTGCATGAAGTACCTAAGTTTGTGTTAAGTTAGTTACTTAGCCACTTCCAATAAACTTCTAACTGCTGCTTGGATCTTCTGTGCAAAATGCAAGCAACAAATGAGAAAAAGGAAGTAAAAATGAGGTACAAAAAAATAAAACATTGTTATCACTCAGTGAGTGACATCAGTGATTCAAAGATGCAATGCATTGAGCAAATACAAGCAGTGACATATCCACATCTCAGACTTCCGCAGTCACTTGATGCACTTCCATCAGTGAGACACTACAGGAGATGGCTGTTAACGAGTCCCAAAGAGCAAAACATGAGGACGCTCATCCGGGAAGTGCCACCTCCACACAATGAGACTGTTTCCTTTGGAAGAGACTCCCAGCCACCATCTGGTCCAGGTGCCGACCAGCTCAAGGCTTACCAAAAGTTACTGCCAGGTGCCCCAGAACTTCAACGTGTCTTTGACAAAAGTAGAAAGGGAGATTCAAAGTCAACTGTAGCTTCACCAACTCACAAGAACAGAACAGTTGAAGAACCAAACATGATTCCTAGAATGATCTCTCCTTATGAGAGTGAATGGCACAAAGCAATCTTCCTTCTGCACCTACCAACAGGCCTATTGTTTCTTTCTTGGAAAAATTTAAAGGCATCAGGGAAAGAAGATTCATGCAAACCCAGCTCTGATTCAGTAATAGTAGAAGTAAGTTTTCTCCTTCCCCAGTACATGTTTAATGCAAGAACCTAAGTAAATACAAATAAATTCACTGCATTTTAGTATTTGTATTATGTGGGGTTCATCTTAAAACAGATCTCTTATTGTTGCTAAAGCTTTTCTCCTACCAAACAAGTGCTTGTTACAATTTAAAGCAAGGTGTGTCAACATTTTAATGAATTGACCTTGAAAACTTAGGTGAAGAGATGACTAATGGAAGAGGAAAAAGAAAGGGCAAAGTATAAACCTTATACTCACTCCTTGCCCCCTCCCCCGCTTTTTTTTTTAAAGTAATTCTTGGCTTTTTCTAAAGAACTTCAGCATCATTACAGAACAGCAAACACACTTTCAGTAGCTCGTGCATCTGGTTGTGCAGGTTTCAAGAGACCCACGCTGCTCCATGGACAAAGCTGCCCCAGCCCCTGCGGCTACTGACCTCTCACTTGCTGCTCCAGGCTGAGGATCACTGCCACAGCCTGGTGCAGGATCAGCAGCTTCGTCTGCGGCTTCTCGCTCTTCAGGTGCAGCTGGCACATGCGGCCGAGCTCCTTGAACGCCTCGTTGATGTCTCGCACACGCAAACGCTCCCGCGCGTTATTTGCCATTCTTCTCTCCTTTTCTCGTTCTATTTTCTGCTCTGGGTTTAAATCCTCGTCTTCATTAGTACTGCTGCAAGAAAGCAAACGTAACAGTATATTGAAATACCACTGGGATTTCAAACAGGTGATCCTGGTGCTGGCTCCAAATTTTCAGTGGATGAAATTAAACTTTCCACTTAAACCATTTCATATTGAGGTATATTTGGATAACCAAGAAAGCATTAGGTATCAATGCTGAAGTTTTCAAGGAAATTCTTATTATTCCTGCCTCTGCCTGAAAATAAATTTCAAGTGGCTTCTGCCTGAAGAACAACCACAGAATATTGTCTCGAGCAGGTAAACATCTCTAGGAAAAGCTGTGGCAATGCATTGCTGCTTGAAGCAGAAGATGTAGCCAAACCAGTTAAAGAGGTAACTCAACCACCCTGTCAGCTGAAGAACAAATAATTTTCAACCAAGTTTTCGCTATTTTCCAATACATCAGCTTATATCGAAACACACGCAAGGAATTTTCAATTTCATGTGCTTATTTAAAAGTTTTACTTTTGTTAAAGACCACACTGACAATTTTAGAACTATTTTTTCTTCTCCTGCTCAGTGTAGAGCTTAACAGTTATATCTGGAATTCTTGAACTGCCTCAAATGATAACCAGTTGCATAGCCTTTTTTAATATATGTCCACTCAATTTAGTCTAAAACTGCAAAACCTCTATTCTACTAAAATTCACATGCTAAAATGCCATTAAACACATGCGTTGATACAGACTCTGCTGCCTGTGGTTGCAAAGTCCTGATTGTTTACTGTTACCTCAAATTTCAACGCTTGTGTCAGGCCTATGAGGCAGATCCAGAAGCATTTACCCAGTGTCAGCTCCAGGTTTTGTGTCTGTGGCTTGTGAGGTACAAAGTGTTTCAAAAGGATATTTAGCCACGGTGTTCCCCTCAGCCTCCAGGTCAGGCGCTGGAGCTCTCCACCACCACAGACACATCCAGAAGCAGCCCTGGCTCAGGTCCAAAGTATCACAAATTTCTGACATTGTCCCACCCTCTATGCTGAGCGGGGCTCTCTGAATCTTTTGCTGCTTACATGTACAGGCAGACATTAGGCACAGCACTAGCATAAGGGAATGCACACTTGTCAGGTTATTTTCCCTGGAAATCCTCTACCTTGTATTTAAATATATACAGATACTATAAACCTTTTCTCCCTTTCACCTGCCTATTGGTGTATGCACCGCAGTAACACAAAAGCCTTGCAATAAATTTATCAAATGGAAGGATAACATGCTACTGAGCATTATCAAAGCACAGATTCTCCAGGTCATGTCAGCAACGCACCTTGTTCTGCCTCTGGATGAGACCTTGATATCCTTCTGGGAGGACTCATCATCTGATTTCATGTCATCTGATGAGGGGGGTTCATGGATATTTTCATCCTTCTCCTTATGTTCAGACTTGATTTCTGTTGGACCTATAGCCACAGACTGGCTCTGTAAGCCACCTGACAGTGCTGCAAGCAACCAGAGAGCAGCGTGAGTGTCACAGCACTGAAACATCGCACAGAACCTCAAGCAGAGAATGGCAGAGCTGAGCACAAGTCTGGGGGAGACAACAGGAAGAACTAACAGAAACAAGAACTCCTGGTAACACTGCTGTACTTGGACATGTGTCATGGGTTATAAAGCGATCACAGCTCACAGAGCAGCTTGATTGGTAACAGCTTAGTCACAGGAAAACACGGTTTAAGACAAAAGGACATTGAATGAATTTGCACCTGATGTCTTGGCTGCAAATGTAAGGGCAGAGCTGCACTGACATCGAGGCTGGGGTTTAGGCTGAATGTGCAACACCCCTCAAATGGTGCTAGCACTCTAATAAAGGTGCTGACTTCTGTTTTCTGCAGTTTACTTCTTTAGGTAAAATGGAAGGAGCTGTAAACACTGGTGTGGAATGACCTCCTTCCATGGGCTGGGCTGAACTCTGATCTCAGCCCACTCCAGAGCCCTCCTGGCCGACAGGGAAATGGCTGCAGCTCTGCAAGTGGATCATGGCCCCTTACGCTGGAGGGACATGCCTGTAATGCAGCCTTCTCTTGAAACAATATTGGGATAGTTCTTAGACAGGGATGCCCTCAGAATTGCTGCAGGAGTCCCTAACAGTGGTGCTATATAGGATTTGTTATTAATTTCTATTTTTCAACATTATCTATGCCTCTATTGCTTGCAGTGATGCCATTTTACCAAGATTTACAGCCTCACTGGCTCTGACCTACTGCAGACTCTGACCAGCATTTAATCCTGGAAAGTTACCTCTGTAGCTGTCTTGTGTTTTATGATTTAGTTCTGTGCTCTGAGCAGAAACTGTACTGGGAAGAACTGAATGGTTGCTGTTGAGGCTGACACCTTCTTCCCGGTGAGTCCCAACCTAAAGCAAGGCAAAGCAAAGATTTCTATTAAAGACGTGATTCAAAGAAACAGTCCAAAAATAGAAGTTTAAAACACTGAAAGTATTTGCTGGATTAGAGACCCGAGTTCAACTTCTCGCTGAGTAAAGGCAAGATTTAGTTCATAGATGCTGTGACACGAGAACACCTGATTACACCTTTCTGGACTGGGCCGTGTCTCAAGCAGTGACCAAGCCTGTATGGAACAAAATAATCCAGGTACCTAACTATTCTTACAACCTATTTTCTGATCTATTCCTTCATAATGCATCATGATTAAATTTCTGAGCAGCAAGCATTGAGATGAAGAGTCTTGAAAAATTCTAATTTTGCATAAACTTGAATTAATGATACTTATGTGAGACATCTATGAGTGTGCATACCTAACTTGAAGATGCAATTTGTTAAAAAACTGCTGCTCAATACAGAGTACTGTCATCAACTTCTATTAAAAAATATTTGTTTGAGAAAAAAGAGGTGAAGATACACTGCCTGTATTTAAATAATTTGGAACACAGACCATTTAAAGCTTTTGATTTCTAAAGACACAAAAGTCCTTAAATATTTATAATATAACCAACATAATACAATTAAACAGTTAAAAAATGAACAAAGACGAGGGATCCTACTATTATTTGTATAGTTACAAAAACTGGCTACAGATGAAGCTTTTTATTGGAACAGTAGCAAACATGTCAACTAGAAGATTAAGCCTTTAATTAAATAGGTTTATTGCCTGGAGTTACACATGAGAACCACTGTTTTTCAATAAATCCTTCAATCCTAGTAAACTGCTGAGCTTTGAATCCCTCTTGAGTAATTAATGCAGCTTTTACCTTTCATGTCTTAGTATGGGTTTTACCCAGAGAGAGATAAATACCCTTATGCAAGTTTATCCTTTGTTTAATATACACTTGTTCCTGTAAGCTAATGCACAGGAACAAAAAAAGAAAGGGGGATCCCCCCTCCCCAACAACCCACAACTAATATCAGGTCATTCCGGGCTGCTATTTGTATCCATTGTTCTACAGAAAATCTCCTCTTGTATACTGTGGAATATCTGTTGCTATTTCAAGCATATTTTATCTTCCTCTGCGTGTAATAGGCTTTGTTTGTGAGAAGTTCTACTCTGGATACAGTCGGCCCAGCTCCTGTGAGAGTCATGAACTCGCTGGGAGGAAGGAGCTGAGCCTAGGTCTTTCAGCCCAAGAGACAGAACTCTTTACAACTGGAACGTGAAGCTCAGTCTTACTCTGAACTTTCCAGAGATGAGTCTTTCCCTAATTCTGCCTTGCAGGTTGTATGTTTTGTTTTCTTCTTCTGGTCATGCTTAGTCCTAACACTTGAGGGTGCTTTTATTCAAGCTACAGGCTATTAATTGTTTCAGGGCCAGGTTTGTTCCAAAATCTACTTCTTAAAAAAGGCAAAAATTTCTTAAAGCTGTGTACAAACATAGCAGCTGCCAGAACCCTGGCAACTTTCAAATCTAGAGCTAATCTAAAGGCAATAGATTAGCAAATCAGTTCTGATAAAGGCAGAGAACAGATTAGAAATAAAAACTGAATTCAAATCCATGTTCCAGTCCTTTGAAACCAAGATGTACAAATTAAAAGCATACAATTTGGATTAACAGGATTTACACAGAAATCTTAAGAGCTAAAATGTTGCAAAACTGACCATAACACTGATTTTTATCTCTCATCTACGATATACTAGAAAATCCAAACTGGCAAACAAAAAATCCCAAACAAAATGTCTTGCTGAGAGTCACTGCATCCCATGCCGAGGCCAACAGCTCTCTTTGCTACAGTTACAACTAGTCGGTGGCTACTTCAAGCCACCAAAGCTTCCAGTATCTTAAACATCGAGTTCAAAAATTTAGTTCCTCTCCTTTCCCCGAACTCGCACCGCACAGAGAAAGGGCTCTCCCCATCTGCATTTCAATGGAGCACAACCTCGGGCTTCCTTTAAGTGTTGTGAAAGGCGTCCGGGGCCATCAGCTCGGCAGCGCTCGGAACAAACGAGCTCTCGACATGTTTTATCGCTGTTATTTTTAAGCGGTTCCCAGCCGGGCGCTTTCCGAGGGCCAGCTCCGGGGGCAGCGAGCTGCGGGCGGCTCCCGCCGCGCCCGGCGCGGGGATGGCGGAGCCGCTCCCGAGCCCTCCCATTTCCATACAGCTGCCCGGGCCGCCCGGCCAGCGAGCGCGGCCGCCGGCACCGCGGCAGCTCATCTCGAAAGCAAACAAACTCGGAGTTAATTCATTCTCTCCGGCGCTAATCCAGCGCTGTTTCCATGGTCCCTCCTCCCAGGCACAGCCCCGAGCTCCCCAGGCACACAAAATGGGAGAGGCTCGGAGGCCGGGCTCCGGCACACGGCAGCCGGGCAGGGCGCGGGGAGAGCGGGGCTGGGAGCGGCAGCCCCAGACACCGCACCGGGGCCGGCGGGTCCGCACCTCTGCCCTGTGCTCCCTCCGCACCGCGCCAGCCCCACACGGGTCTGGCATCCACTGCAGGCACGGAAAACTCACCGCTCAGTGACCCCAGCTTGAGGAAAACTGGCCCCGTTACGAGACTGTACATTGTTGTAATTTACCGGGTGAACTGTATTACTTTTTAGGCATTTCAAGAAAGACTTGTATATAGGACAATCTGCAGCCCCACTGACACATGCAAATTTAAAAAAAACCCCAAACCCGAGTGTAGAACATATTTCGGTTGACTTAAGTGGTAACATTCGGGATCTGAAACCAGCAAACCAGTTAAGTATTTTAGGCAACTGAATAAAAACTAGACAAATCATGGGCAGTGAGGACACACAATTGCATGTAGGAGAACCGAGAGTGACACGTGGGGAAAGGACATCTCTGCCCTGTTAATATTTGTTCTGCATCTCACACTTTAGTTTGATTATTCATTTTGAGCACTTAGCAATGAAAGCTTTTGAGAAGTGGAAAATGAAAACACCACTCTTGGTCTGAGTCTTTGAACCTGTCAAGCCCTACTAGCTGGTCAATTTGGCTGTGGTCATTAACACCATTTTAGCCAAGGTGTGCATAACTAAGACAATGAAAAGGGCTTTGTAATCAAGATTTTTACACTTTAGACAGCTCAGAGTTGTTAAGTAGGAGCATACTCTCTGCAAGGAAATACCAGCTCTGGAAGGGTTTGAGCAAGAGCAGAGGTTGGTGTTGGCAAAGCTCTTTAACAGCCCCTTTCGTGCTTCTACACTGGAGCAGGCACAGGGCACAAAGAGGGAGATCACCAATTCTCTTAGATTCCTGTTATACCTGAAAAAACCCACTGACTTAAGGATTGAGTTTCATCCTTAACTGAGTTTCCAGGCCTTTTATTTATTTATTTTTAATCAGTTCAGGCTGTTCTTTTTCCATTGTATTACAATGACAAATAAAAAGCAGCTTGAATAAGAACAAAAAGTATTACTCCTTAACTTTTCAATAATACATGAAATAAAATACAAATCAACTTCAAAGGCCAGTTAGCAAATATTTGATGAGTTTGAGATATTAAAAATCTATTTGAATAAGTCTAATGGCCAACCCAGCTAAAAAGAAAACAAGACCATTCAGAGCAAGCAGGAAATGAAGTCAACTAGAGTTGTAAAATAAATCTGGCTCAAAAATTAAGCAAATGTTAAAATAAAACCATGCCTGGTTACACTAATTACATAAAAAGGAGTTAAATTACTCATTTCCTAGCTCCTTCTGCCAAGATCATCATCTTCAAGGGAAATTAAATTTATTTTTTTCCTACTTTTTTTTAAAGAGCAAAAATGTTTTGTGTAAAGATCCCACCCTCCTTCAACAAGGAAGTTTCATTTAGTGCTGAATTCCAGTGAACATTTCTTGACCCTATGTCAAACAAAACATCAAAAACAGGTAATCACCCTTATCAATGTTGACATTTCTCACTATGTTAGCCCAATACTCATTATTTTCTTAAAATTTACTGGATGTCATCTCAAGCAAAGCAGTATTTAAATGCAGAATGAAGGCTGGATCTCACAGTTCAGGTCGTGTGTTAAATTCTCTGCTCTCCTACTTACTATTTAAAAAGAATGCCAACCTAATGGTAAATAATAGTTGGAAATTAATTGGTTATTGAAGAAGAATTTCCCCTTATACTTGGGGGGCACTATTGCAATGCAGTCATCCCTAATAAAGCCCTCAGCCTGCACCACAGCCAGATGTGCCAAGCTCTGCTCTGTACGGATTTCAGGACTCCATCCTAAGTCACGCTGAGTTCCTGCAATTGCAAATGATGTCAAAGGGCACTCTTTGGGGACTGGGCAAGGCCACAACAGGCTGCCTTCTGTTGGAGCCAATTATTCTGATGTAACAAAATTAAGGTTAATCCAAGAAATTCTTTAGCTGACTCACTTTTCAAGCCAAAACTGATCTGCAAGCTTGTTTCACCCGGTGAGGATGAAATCTACAGGCAAATATTTTTTTTAGTTTTCCTAATCTAAGTTTATTTCTCACAACAAGCATCTGTCAGTCAAATCACCAGATGATAAATCAGGTCTGTATTGCATTTAAGTTACACAACTACATTAAACTAGAGAAGATCAAGGAACTTTTGTCTATTTTGGAGAGTCATTTTCCACCATCCCCTATTTTAATAAAAACTGAGTTGATAAAATATTTATCATAGCTTATTTAAAAGAGAAACTGAGATTTTTCTGAATATTTTGGCACTGCCTGTATTTATTTGACTGTGCCTGGCTTAGCAGTATCAGAAGGTTCCTCAAGTCAGAGAACAAATTTGTCACTGCAGTTTCAGTCACTCACTTTATGCCCCAGCAAGACCAGAGGGGAAAAAAGTTTTCTTTTGTATGACTAAATTTCAGTCTACCCCAGAACATGGTAGAACTTTAACAACATTCTTTAAATATTAAATCTCAGTAGGTACTATGAAAAAATTCAAAAGTACTTATGCATCATTTCTTTCCTTACTAAAAGTAACTGTGAGCTTGTATGGAAAGCTAAGGTTGGATGTGCATTTGGAAAGTACCCCCTCCCCAAAGCCCCCAAACACACGCAGCTTATAGAAAGCAACCAGTTCTTTTTGATGTTTACTGCAGTGGTCCTGAAATTAATATAAATGGATGTGTGACGTGCGAATGGGAGAGCCTGGAACTAATTCTGTTTTATAGAATACAAACCCTTCAGCAATTGGGGTACCTAATTATTTTGATGATAGGTGAAATTTTGCCTTGATCACACAGTACCCAGCTGTGAATCTGTTTTATAACAGAAAATTTCACAGCATGTAACTGGTCTTTAAAATTACGTTGTAAACATGCAAACACATGGCACCACTAAAACAAGCATGTTTGTAAAAGCTCTTTTTCCTTTAAGCCTTTCTGAGAAGGGAGGAATGAAAAGGAAGAAAAAGGGAAGTAAGCAATGCTACAAATAGATTAGTTTACTCTGTATTGCTTTTAGCATATTTCTGATCTATAAAAAGCTCGACTACATTTTTTCAGAACGGTTCACATTTTTAAAGAAACTAAAAGAGACGGATTGAATTATTTCACCCTTCTTGGGGGATTAATCTGAAAGTTGTTTCCTTTTCATTGTTACTTACACTACAGCTGTGCTCAAACTCCTTTTCGTTTAGCAAAAAGTTTGAATTTTGAGCCTGCGCACACTATGGTTCCACATTCCAACAGCTTCCTCCCAGTCCTCTGCCAGCATCTGCTATTGAAGACTAGTTCCAATTTACAATAAACAGCTTTTCCAGACCAGAACACTTGAAATTCAGTCCTTCTTGACTGCTTTTCCCATTCAATCTCCCTATTCACCATTTCAAGGAGAAAACGGTTCTGCCAATTATTACACATCTGGAAAAAATGCATGTATAAGCTGAAACGCTCTCAGCAGAAAGTTTCAGCTTTCTGCATATGGTCACAGCAGGATTTTATGGGCCACTGACCAGGCCAAAGTCTAAGTTTTCCCATCTTTTTCCTCCCCCTCATTTCTGCCCACCCCCACTCCAACATTCTAATTGGAAACCCATAGCAGGTGCAAGCTGTCTGCCATCTTTTTCTCCACAAGAATCTCAAGTGGTTTCTTCCTGATAAATATTAGTCTTACAGGCCAGTTGTACCTCAGGAGGCTCTAGGATAGTTTCAGCGCATCAGCTGTGACTGCTCTGTACAAACGTGCTCATGTTTTATAACATCATTACCATGGACGCTTGTCTGTTGGCTGCTACAAGGCTGGATGCTCCATAGTTTGAGTTCAGGCTTCCGATTGGCCCATTGTGGGATGGTCCCAATAAACTATGGATGTCTCCATGGCCGGCTGACAGGCTGGTTGAGGGCCCCACGGCGTGGTTCCGCAGGACATGGATGGCATCGTCGAGCCTGTCCAAGCGATCCTCCATCCGGGACTGCTGTGGGGATGCAAGAGGGGCAGGAACACCCATTACTGAACACATTCCCAGGCTCCTCACACCTCAACAGAGTCTATCTTGGAGGTATTAAAGACAGAAGATGAAATGTGGTATCTAAATAGTATCAAAAGACTTTGAGAGCACCTACCAGCACTACAAACAAACAGGAGAAAGAAAATATTATCTGGAGATTTTGTTCAAGATAGCATTCATTCCACAAATAGGTGGCAGCTTTGAAAGTGAAGCTTATTATAAGGTTAATGTTACTCAGCTGCTATTACATGGCATGAACAAGAAAAAAGGAATTGCTACAAAATAAGCTAATGCAGGACAAGAAAGAATGATCATAAAATGAGCCTCACCATGCTGGAAACAATTAAGAGAGGCAGTGTTTTTTTGAGAATCTGTATTACAAAAGAACTGGACAAAATTTTAAATTACCATTTTTTAAAATGAACCTTGAAACAGATTAGGTATTTAAGAAATAAAGGCGAATTGTGTTACTGTAGAAGTCTGTCTTAAAAATACTTTCTTTTAATAACTTTCTTTTATTAAAAGGAATACCAAAAAAAACCCCAAAGCAAAACCAATTCTGACATTGCAGCTCTCTAGAAACTGAAATAGAAGGATGTTGGAGTCAAAAGATGGGTCATACACCACACTAATTTAAGTTTTTAATGGGGAATCCGAAGGAAGCGTTAATTGAAACACAAAAAGGCACCATCTAAAGTGAAATAGTACCTCACAGACATCCTTTAAGAAGGACATTGCATCTTGCAAATGCTCGTGAAGTTGCTGTTCAACTCGATTTTTCTGGCAAAGTCAAGACAGAACAGGAAGCAAAGCACAGGTTAAGATTAATTCAAAAAAGAGGTGAGGAAACAGCTGATGTGCATGTCAGCAATAAAATGTTAGTCAAGTTAATGCAACAGAGATCTGATTATATTAAGATAAGAAAAGGCTAATATTTAACACTGCAGTTATGTTAGGATTCTAAGATGTACATAACAATTATATTTAATTGCAAAAATATTGAAGAAAAGAAATCTGATTTAACTTATAATTTATTCTTGTTAGACAGAAAAAAATAGAAATTACATCTGTGGAAACTAGAAATATTAAATAAGTAATCAAAACCTTCCCTCAAATTTTCCCTGTTTCCTTCCCAATATTGTATCGGAAATGTAAGAAGGAAGTCAGTAACTTAAATCCTCTGCTGAATCCTCAAAAGAAGAGAATTTACAATGCTGTAGATTACTGCCTGTGTGTTTTTCTGTAACATGTTTAATTAATAAACGAACATTCCCCACAACAAATAATAATTACAAATAAAATGTATTAATACTTTAATAACAGTGTAATGCAAACAAGCCCTAGAGACTGCCATTTGAGGGAGAGAGGGGGAAGGACAAGTAAATGCGGAGGCATGAAGTCTTTATCTTTCTCCAGACTGAACTTTAGATAAGAATTAGCTATGGATTTGTGAAAAGGTACCAGAATCTCATAACAGCGCTTTAGCACCAGCTGTCCTCAGCACAGAAGCCTGATGCCCAAGGAACAGATGGTGAAAGACACACCCTGCACGTCTTATATTGTTCAACTGAACAGGCCATTTGTTAGCAAAGAATTCATTTGTAATGCTATCCTACTGTTTCCTTTAATGATATGCAGGATTTATACAAAACCAAGCCTACAACTCCTAAGCAAAAAGTACTGTGCTGCTTTCAACAATTCTTACCAAGGAGTGTAGAGAGTTTTCATAGCTGGGAGATGAGGGGGCTTGTCCTCCACTCCTCGACCACTGACTGGCACCTGTCAAAATTGTCTAGGTTAGTGCACAGATTTACACAGCAGAAGTGGGAAGCAGAGACTGTATTCTCAACATAATTAAACCCAACATATTCTGCATAAAGGTAAGCTAACATATGGGTATACAAAGGAGGACAAATTCCTTCATTCTGCCTTGGTGAGGGATAATTTTCATATCCTGGCATCTGCAGGGTTAGATCGTTGTCAGTGACAAAAGCGGTGACATCTTCAAAGTACTTCAACATTTAAAAAGTGGACTAAGTACACATACCCCGTATTTGAAATGCCTGCTTCTGCCTGTGTCACCACTAAAGACCTGCTGAATTCTTCTTCAGATTCTGTTCAGTATATGTAGGTGTATCTTTAATAGTGTTAAAATGCACAACAAGAATATTTAAAGAAATCAAAGAGACACCAAGTTAAGGATAACTGGAGAACCATTTTTATGACACCACAAGAAAACTTAAAACTGGATCTAAAAGCTTTATCTTCTCTAGTTGTACACCATACCATTTTATATTACAATGCACTCCAAATTTAGAAGAGTAAAAATACACCTAAGTCATTCTCATTCGGTATTTCAGATATATTTAAGGTAAATCAGCAGCTAGAGAATTATTGTGCAACAAATTGACAATTAGATCCATATTACCTATACATTGCAAAGTCAAATACATATCCATTCTAATCTGGCACAAATATACCTAATTATCATGTAAATTTTAAAAATAATTAGATATGAAATGTAATAACTAATAAAGCAGTACTTTTAACACAAAGCCTGAAGTAGTACAACATGCATTTTTCTCACCAACTAATAATGCATCTTTTATAAAGATACTACATGAAATTCTATGGCCATTAGAGACAGCTTCCTTTCAGCCATACAAATGTAATAATAAAGCAATTACATTAATAAATTATGGACATACAATCCAAAGCAGCTCATTAAAGGAAGAGCCTGTGGGCTTGTTCTTTCAATAACAGCCAGAGCTGTACGTCTGGAAAACTGGGAAAAGGTTTAATAACATTACAGCTCCTTTGTTCAGAGAGCTGCAAGTAGTTACCTTTTAAAGACAAGGTTTTATTTAACAAAAAGAGTACAGCTTGCATAGCTATTAAAATACCTAAATATTTCCTTTCTAATTAAAAAATAATAATAAAAATCTCCTATTTCATAAAAGTCCTGAGCTGCCATAATTGTGCTGGAATTCTCTTTTAAAATACAAAGAATTCAGTGACTAAGTTTATTATTACCAATTTTGACTTCACACAGTTACTCTGGGTCTGGCCCTGTAGTCTCCGTCTGCATTATTGTCATTCCTGAACTTGGGAATAATGCTTGGAGTCCCACTTATTTTTGCACAGCCATTAATGAAACAACTATAGAGTATTTTAGTTCAGCACAATGTCCAAATTTTTCCATGGTCAGAACTCCATTTTTAGAGACAGGACTGTGGTCAGGAGCCGTGCTGCTATCGGAACGCAGGGCAGCGCTCCCCCCAGCACGGCAGCAGCTCAGTGTGAAGCAGAAGGTGGCCAGGTAAGCAGCAAACAGACTGAAAGCCTGGGCACCTCTTTGGCACGTTTGTTTCAGGGTTAACTGACGAAGGCACCATTTCCATAGTGTAAACCCAGAACCAAACTCCAAGCGGGATATCTCACAAAGGAGACAAAAAGCAAAGAGGGGAGGGAATAACCAACTCCTCCTGTCCAACTCCCAACTGCAACCTGCAGCTTTCAGTCACACCAGCACCGCCGGGGCTCTTCCCAAGCGGTGGCACTCTGCCTCCATGGCTGCAGGTTGCCAGATGGCACCGATTTCCTGCTTGCCTCATTCCACTCCCCCTCCTAGAAGTTTGTGCATGAAATCCACCAATTATGTTAAAAAGCATCCTGGCACTACAAGCCCTGCAATTAACAACTGCAGCTTTTAGTGCAGCACCAACACAGCAGCATTAAAAAACAAATAAGCCAGGCAAGTGCTAGGATTTACAGGGGTCACCGACAGCAATCACTGCAGTATTGTTCTTACCCGAGTCTCCCCAACACTAATCCTCTGGCTCCCCTTTCAAACACACCCTCGGAGCCGCACAGGGCTGGCTTTGCATCCTCAGAACCCACCGAACCTCCCGAACGCCTGTGATCCTGGCAGAAGGATTCTTAAAGTACCGAGGCTCCCGCCATTCAGATCCCTACGTAAACTTCACGTGCATGTATACAATCATTAAAACGATGCAAAACGCTCAGCTCTGGGCATGTTTATGTAAAATTAGAAATTAAATGAGGGCAGGGAAGGCGAGACACACACTATTGTCTCATAATACTTGGGGGTTTTCATCAAGTTGTTCTCCAAGCTTTTACTTAACTGAATTAAAAAACGTCATTAATCCTCATTCAGCAACACAAGAGCCAAAGAGTCAGCCATGAGCTTATGAACCCCAAGGTCTCATGACGTCAGTGTCTGTCAGAGCTTTCCCTGGTAAACACAGGGCTCCTGCTGTAATTTACACTTAAACCATAGGCAAATTATGACTTAAGCAATCTGTAATACCACGAATGCTAACTAAACAAATACCTAACTGCAAAAGGGGAAAATGACTGTGAAGGCTAAAATGCTCCAAAATATATTATTTTAGTACACATAAAACATTTGTTTTATCTGCAATAACTTTTTGGGTCAGGACGGAAAATGGCTACCAGGAGTATAAATAGCAATAAATGCAGTAGTAATTACTTCACATTGTGCTTCACCGTGTTCTTAGTGACTCATCTGGGAATAAAGATAAAAGTCCAGATTCATAAATGAAGGTAATTAACTACTGGAGCAATTTACCAAAGGCTTGATAAATTCTGTATCACTGAAATTAAAGGGGGTGGGAGGGTATAAATGTGAAGCAGATGCTAAGTTTGAGCCTAAAAAGGATTTCAGTATTATTTGCTTATGTCTACTACTGTCTTAACCATCAGAATCCATCATAAGGAACACAAAGTGCAAATTTTGGAGAGTTTTACATTTCATACAGGTTGCAACAGGCAAAGGCAACAACAGCAAAAGGAAAACACAAATTTTAGTGACCTCAAATTTGTATTCTAAACCCAGAAATTAGCTAGTGCTTTCATGCTTACAAAATGAGGTGTAGTATCTAATTATGGCAACTCTTGGAAAAAATCTCTTTGGGATCTTTAAAATTTTAAATACTTTGAAATGTCAGAACTTCTTTCTTCCAGCCACGAAACATTTTCAATACTTGCTTTGATGTTAGAAAGAAAATAATAATAATTTTCTGGTCTGATCTGCCTATTCAGTACAACAGAATACACAAAACACTTCATGTCAACTGTAATCACTAAATCAAAAATCCCATTAATCCTATCATTACTCAATTCAACATGGATTATTCAGTAATAGAAGAGAAATGCCCAAAGCAGCTGCTCAGGTAAGCCATGTCAGATATTCATTAATCCATTACATCCACAGAAAACCAGAGCAGTGTCCATTAAACAGGAGTGAAGCATGAATGATGGAGGTTTTGAGTGACATTGCATATAGAGATATGCATATTCACATAATATGATTATGGCTGCATTTTGCATGCAATACCTTTACTAATTTATTCATCTTGATTACAAAAGTGTTCAGCTAAGCCCGTTCTGTACCCTTTTCACCTTACGGTAATTTTATCATTTTATAAAAAGCAAAACACTCTTGCTAAAAAGTGTCCAATGGCCAGGAGCCTGCAGGGATACATTAAACAACAGAGAATAGGGAAACAGACTGTTGTATAAATGTTAAATAATTTACCAAATTGCACTACAGGAAAGAACAGGGTTAAAGTTACATCATCGTACTTGTAATTCTAGTTCTTTGTTAAACAACAAATTTAAGTCAATGGAGCTTTCACAGTCCTCTCTATATGGAGAACAGCTGTTCAACTTTTACTAGACAGCTGAGGCCACAGTGTCTGTGCAAGCTGCACTGCCACTAATAGCTGTAGGCAGCTGCCCACAGTTCATCTCCACACTGGAATGCTTCTTCCCACATTCGCACTACAAACACACAAAGCACAGGTGACAGAGGTGGCTGCAACACAGAGCACTTATTTTGAAAAATGCCAGAAATTCTTCTCCCATAGAATGAAAACATTCATGAAAGATATGAATGAAAAGCTATCTTGTGTAAAAACTGGATGGTCTCATAGCCTACTATATTTTCATTAGAGGGAACACACATCTGCTGTGTTTGTCACTGAAAGCTGCTGCAGATCTTTAACATATAGCTATAAAAAACCCCAAATCAAATCAAATCAAATCAAATCACTTTTCTTTCTCTCAAACAGTGCAAATCTGTACAGATATCTTCATAGCCCTGATAATACATGGCCAGTTAATGTTTTCAAACATGATTTTAATTAGCAAATTTTCAAAGCCAGTTGCCAGGACTCAAGTGAACGCCCCTAACAAAATGTCAATGAACCCGGATTTATAAATCTTTGTTTTGTACAATGGAAAAATAACCAAAATACACAAGTAGTTATGCAAGGAAGTAATGCTGCAATGCTGATTTCACCATGATTCCAAACAAGGTGTTTTCAAAACAACAAACAAGTTATTGACAAATGGCTGATCTGTACCTGTAAGAGGCGATGGTGATCCAACTGGTGTTGATGGATTTGATGGAAAACTACTGCTGGTATGATCAGGAGAATAAATCTGACAACAGACAAAGAGATTAGATATCAATATATGTTATAATACACAGGAAAAAAAGCTATTAGGCATCTTTTTCATGTTTTAATTGTCACTCTTAATTCTGGATTGATAGAAAACACAAATTTGATCCTTCAATCACAGATCTGCTTTATTACACTCAAGGCTCTAAAAATACTCAAAGAACTTTCATTTTCAAGCAGCTGTCCAAATAAGCACAGCCTGTATTTCACAGTGACACAACTATGACTGACCTTACTTCTCATTTAAGAGCGGCAGAAATTACAGCCTTTCTGTCACTGAGGGGGAACAATACACGTAAGAGTTCACAGCACACAGCTAATTATATCAAACAAAACTTCAGGAAAATGCCAATGAATAATGACTTTCCAAACTTTAGACAGAGATTTTAGCAGTCAACACATGTTATCTTCTAAAAATTAATCCTTCACAAAATACCAAGAAAGCATTCAGGCTCCCTGCTTATTGGTACCTACCAAACAAAAACCACTTGAAATTTTGTTCCTCTTGCAATGTATTGCAGCACATAACATGTTTCTCTCTTATTTCAGTATCAATTGGCCTCTTGAGATACTGAACTTCAACTTACAACAATTCTTTCCTTGCTAATAATGAAATTAAAAACTATTGGTAAAAATAGAAGACATAATGCTTAAAGCTTTAATTAAAAATTAAAATCTCAAGACACTGGGAAAATTCATTTCATAAAGGGAATTGAATAGATTTAGAGGCTGACTGTGGACTTCAGAACATATTTTTATAGGTCAGCAGTTCAAACCTGTTTTACTTGAGCAGAGACCAGGATTTGTTAGTCATCAGATGGCAGTTAAAAAAACCCTCACTGGCAGTGTGGTAGATGTCTCTTCACACAGACAATATGACATTTCAGCATTTAGCTGACAATAACTTCATTAAGTTCCATATTGTATTTTCTGAACCGACAAAACCAGGACCCGAAAGACCACATGCTCCTTCCTGGTTTATCATACTTTTCCATTAGAAAAGACCAGCAGTTCCCTAATGGAAATGCTTCCTCCTTTTCATACATGCTAGAAAGAAAATATATTTAGAACAAACTACCTCATACTACCGGAGGAAATTCATACATTGTACATCAGCATAAAAATAGACCATGGGTGTCAGTATAAGAACTGTAGAGAGTTTCAGACAGACAAGATACAGAAAATTAAAGGCCACAAAGTTTTCTTTGAAACTGCTCATTTTCTATAGATTTACCTGCCAATTTTATTTTGCTGTATTTTATAAAAGGCAAAATCTACAGTATAGCAGAGCCTCAACTAAAACACAAGGTCAGAATTCATTCTGCATGCAGTCCCTGGCTGCTGTGCTGTTAAATGACCAATGATGAACAACCCTGACACCTTCTGCCAGGCTTAAACGGTAACATGACTCATTTTACTGCAACAAATGAGACTCCTCCTCCTATCAGTCATGGTCCATTCCAATCAGTGGGGTGCCAATATGCCAGGGTCTAATGAAAAGGCTCTTAGACAAAAGCTGCACAATTGAGAGCCTGCAGAGCCAAACCTCGGAGCTGTTAGTCCAATTTTTTAAACACTACAGTGTACATTTCAGTTAGGCTTTGTTATGTTAATGTTATTGAGTCTAAAGCAACAAAGAAACTTAATTCATGAATTACTTTTAGAAGTCAACTTCCCTACGTTTTCTTTTCTTTTGTGAAGGGACCAGTGGCTATTTAACTACCGAGACGGTACAAAGGCCTTTACCCTAGTGCTGAGGTAGGAATCAAAACATAAGTTATCACAAAGAGGTCTGATATAATCAACAAAGTTAAACAGTCCTCCTGTTTGATCTCCTCTAAATTAAAGACCAAGTGTTTTGATTTGGCATTAGGCAATGAAATAAACCAGATGTTTCTCCTGCCATATAACCCTCCATGGGCACAATCTTAAAGGGTTATTGTTTGGCAAATGTTCAGGGAAACACATTAGAAATGGCACGAATACCCAGATTTTCCTTTCTTTCTATCTATACTAGTTCATTATCCAAACTAATGCATAATCCACAGGGCTTTGGGAACTTTGTGTAAATACTTTCATGTACAATTCTCTTTCTTGCCTACCCTGAGATTAAGACCACAATTATCCAGGCTTAAACCTAAAATAAAAGAACCTTTGCAAATGTATTATCTGGCCTTACATGTTTAATCACATACTATTCTGTATGGTCTTTAATACCTAAACTGAAGAACAAATGTCGTATCCTCTGATGTTTCACACATGAAAGGCCTATTGTGAGATGTACATCAACAGAATTCTAGAACTAGAAATTCCTCTCAACAGTTGCAGTGGCAGCATTTAAAATCCAAACAGAAATGAATACAGCGCCATCTCAGGGGGAAAAAAAAGGCAAGACAATTGCAGTATTTAAATAAAACTTTGTTCAAACAGAAAAATATTCTTGATTTCCTAGCTGTCAAAATTCATGTGTGTCAGCTTCACCTGCAGGAGAGCGCACCTCCCTCCCCGCCCAGCCGTGAGCCGCGCTCTCGCTGACGGAGCGCGAGGAGTGTGCTGGGTGCGCGTGGTGCGGGGTGCGGGGGAAGCAGATGGATGAGGCGAGGGATTTGAAGTGTGCAGACTATGGCATGCACTGATAGAGCAGATGGAATGCATCACCATCAGCTATGACAGAAATGATTTATGGAATGACCTGGCTGCTCCTGCCAAGCAACAACACGGGATGACAGAAACAAGTTTCTATGACAACCAGAGCCCACCCACCAGTTAGATTAAACATTTCTGCCCTGACTTCCACTCGCAATATATTTAGTTTTTCCTCAAAACATCAGCCTGGCTTTCTCAGCTAGTGACTTGGACAAAAATACCTGAAAGGATGAGAAAATCATTTAGAAAAGGAGAGCAATGGAAAATGTCACAAAGTCCCGCAGGTCTAACTGGCCAGCGTGTCAGACTTAGCAACAAAATTTTGTTACGGCTGCAGAACAGCAGACACCCAAATGCATCTGCAGAGCCGTGAACAGCCTGGAGTATGTGAGCACTGCTATTTCTAGGAGGCAAAGCGATCCCTGTTCTTTCTGACAGGTCTCCAACAGACCGAAAGGGAGCGTTAACTGCCCTCTGGACTCCCGAATTGTTATCTACTCGCTGAATCCCTGAAAGCAACAGGGACATTTTTCTCCTCAAAGCCAGTAGGTCAGAGTTCTCCTCCCCAAAACGGACATTACAGACATTATCAGATCTGGTAATCTTTTAACATATGACCCTCTGAGGGATGCAAGGGTAACAGGATCTGCATGAATATGCACATTTGCATTCACTGGTACGAGGTGAGGGAAGCAGAACCCAACACAGGGACGGTCATTTAGAGCTGCAAAGGTTGCTCCATACAAGAAATACAAAGTGCTTCCCCAGCCACCATTCCCGAGCCTGAAATTTCTGCTGTAGTGTATCAATTACTCTTTTATAAAAAGTACACCTGATTGTACTAACGAAAAAAAAAAATTACTGTATGTATATATATGGAAACAGAGTTTACAGTAGATTGAAGATACCTGCCATGTTTTACATTATTCCAACAGGAGTTAAGAGTTTAAATTTATGCATATACAATATTCTAAAGGCTGTTCCATAAATTATAGCTATACAACACAGCATTCAAAACCTCTCAGTTTTATGAGGCCACTGAGAAAACATTTTAAACCTTGAGGCAGGATCTGCTCTAAGATTAGTGCTAAAAATATTTGACTTTACCTAAAACATTACAGAAAAAAAATAAAAATCAAACCTTTAACTTTTTATGATTATCTTTTTCTTTGTCTAACCAGCTTTTAAAACTATATCTGCCTTAAATCTTTTGATCACCTGAAGAAAAAGGAAGTCAGAATGAGTCCTCTCCAAATAAAAGCATTTTTCACTTGAATTTAAAAAGAAATTTTTCTAGTATATGAAATTGCGTCACACATTGTTTCACCTTCATGTGTGAAAATTCCCAATTTGGTATTATAAAATGAATGATACATAAATAATGGATCAAAATATGCATTTCAGATCTGGATATTCTAACTGCTACTTACAGATGCCAATGCCTTTCCAAGTGCATCACCTGTCTGTGAGCTTCCAGCACCATTTCCTCTGTTTCCTGTAATGTGGAAAGCAAACCCAACACTTATTTTTAAAGCTGAAATTTTATTTACTTTTATTATTTTATGCATCACATAGAGTTGAGCAACCACTTTTAAAATGGATTTTCTGAGGAAGCCAGTGTCAATAGAATCAGTTCCCATTAGACTTAAAAATTCAATTAAAACAATTAGATTTACATTTAGATGCTCTCCTCTTAAAAGTCAAACACAGTATCACCGTGATAACTTAAGGACCAACAAGTGAAAGCAGCTAGAAAAAAAGACAAATTATTTTCTAGGATGATAGTCTAATTTTAATGAAATGTGAAAAGAAAAATCAAAATCATAAAATCACATTATTGCAGCTTATTTCTAAACTGCTATCACTAAAGTGCCTCACGTTTAATTAATTCTGAAAGCCAAATTCACAGAGTAGTTCCTTGTGTGTCTCCTTGCTCCCCCTGCTAATTCCCTGTGTTGTACTCTCATCTTTAGTTTAAGAGGTCCCTGAAAAGCTCTGACGCACCAAGCTCTCTGTCAGCCCTGCTCGTAGCTGCATGTCAGCAGCTTTGCGTGCCCTTTTGCTCCACACACCATTAAGCCAAGAGGAAGTCTGAAGCCCTGCCAATTGGAAACACAGAGAGGAACTGAATCCTCCAAAATATCTGCTTTGCTGTGGAAGACAGACCCTTTAAAAGCAAATCTTCTTTCTCCGATTATCAACTTCTAAAGCCAAAAGATGCATTGAATGTGAATATAAGCCATTCACATCACAAATCCAAATAATGCAACACTCACTTGTTTCCAAGTTTATGACAAACTTGGATTTTCCAGCCTGAATTTCCCATGCAGATTCGCTAACTGGGTTCTGTTTAAAGATCTTAGTGTAAAATATGCTCCCAAATCAAAGCTAACATAGTCACTCTAACTAAATTCCACTTCCTTAAAATGATGGTAAGTGCAAACCCTATCGAACCGACAAGGGGCATCTACAAGCATTGAATTTCTCCAGCTGTATCTTAAGACGTGCAAACATGTGCAAGGAACAGATGATCATCCTGTATTTCTTGCATCCTAGGTGAGCGCGGAGGAGACTAAACCAGCCACCATACTGGCTACTCTGTAATCTCTAAAACAGTTAAGAGAGGAATTTACGATGCACTTTATCAATCTCCCCAAAGAAGCAGCCTTCCTGCCTTTCTCTGGAGCAGGGCTTTGGTGACACAGCAGCTCTGAAAACTTCAGCACCAGAACTACCTACATGGACACATGCATCTAGTGATGCATGTGAAGGACAGAACTACAGGACAGTTGCCATTAAGTCAGACAAATCCAGTCCCTGAGCATAGGCTTGACTGTGAAAGCAAATAAACCAGTAAGACTTAAACTGACTGAAAAACAATTTGCCTCATCTCAACCATACTGAGGACAGAAATATCACAGTGGTGAATTTTTCCTGATCAACAAGCATGCCATAAATTAAATCTTACTAATTTTGTGCGTCATGCAGCCCTAAATTTCATTTTCTTGTAAACTGAAAAAAAAAAAGCAGGAAGAACTTTTTACCCAGAATATTGTCTGATCCATTGACAGGTGGAGTGTGTGAGGCAGCTACATAAGGTGAACTGCTGGTACTGCCACGATGGAAGCTGGACATTGGAGGAAGACTGGCATTTATGTCTGTAGGTGAGACTGAATGTGGGGGATAGCTCTGGAGAGAAGAGAAGCAGACATAAGACATTAAGTAGTCCTTAAATAAACGTTGATATCTTAAGATACCAAATACACAACACCCAGCTCTTTATTACAGAAGAAAGGGACTCATCCATCCTCTGAACAGACCACTACACAGCCACAGGTTTTTATTTATACAACAGCAATAACTAAAAGGACATAAATCTAATACATGAAGTTTGTGATTTTTAACAACTGGATTTTTCACTGACATGCATGAGCAGCAAACAAGACGCTGAATCTCCTGAGTTACATCTCCATACACAACTACAAACAGATTAACGTGTGCTGAGCCTTACCAAACGGTCGTGTGTGTGCAGGCTGCCGTAACTGCCGGACTGGGACATGTGGGAAGAGGAGCCTCCAAGCATCCCACCATAGCCAGGCTGGCTCATGCCATTGGATGAACTCCAGAGGTCAGAAGAATTGTGGGTCCCATCTTTAGTTTTAGTATTTTTACAATAGAAGAGAAAACAAGAAAAATACATTTAATGAAGAATACTGATTTCTCTGCTCCTTTACAGGATTATTTTAAACAAATACAGAATTCAGCTACTGAGACTAATATCAGCAGGGAAATGGTGACCAGTTTATACTGCATCTTCTATTTTCATGCCACCACACTGTTGCTATATTTATTAAAAAAAAAACCCCAAAGAAACACCAGAGGCCTTATAGCTGAAATATAATCCAAGCACAGCTGAGAAAATACCAAGCACTTCTGCTAATTACACAGACCTTCAGTAAGGCCAGATTTAAATCAAGAGTGTTGATAAAAAGTCCAGACTGAAAGAAACAATAAGAAAAGGAGGTGGAGGGGTAAGACATTTGGCCAAACAGAACTTATCATAAACACACACTGCAAAACATCTATTTACCTAAACAAGCAATTATAGTCTAAGACGCTCTAGCACCACAAAAACACAAAAACATTTCACAATAGCAGATTTAAGTATCTGAAATGATTACATTACATAAGCCTTAGCCTGTGTGTCAGTGCAGTGTCCCTTCTGTAGCACAAACTGAAGTGCTCTGTAAATCCCCGTACTGAGTCACTGAGCTCTCAATGTGCTCCAAACCCTCACCAGACTGCAGCACGAGCTAACTGTGACGTGAGGCTGAGGAAATGGATTCTGCTCTGGTTTCGTTCAGTACAACCCCCTTTTTTCTGGCACACTGGATAGACAAGCATTTGAGAACGTAAGACTGTTAGCTGATATTGTACAGTCAAATTCCAGAAGAGTCAATAAGCCCCCACCTCATTTTTCTCCATCACTCCAGTGTGCTGCTCTGAAGCCCCTACAAATCAAAGGATGGGAATTCTGTCCATCTGGACTGGAGTGTAATCCCTTTAAATTTCAGTGAGCAATTAATGTCATGAGAAGAACTTTACATCATCAGACAGTTCCCTTCATCTAACAGTTTTAAAAGTATATAAAACTTAACCGTAGGCTCTAGCACAATATGCTCCCTTTAGACTTCTTCATTCAACCAGTAAAACAGTGTCTGACTGCAGATTTCTGCCTAAAGGACAAGTGATGTTTTACCCACCTTGCATGAAGAAAGTGCTAGCAAACATACTGCTTGGTGGCTTAGGAGATGGGTAACTTGGAGATTCTCTGTTGAAATCATCAGAACTTGGGGATGGTGCATACACCTACATATTGAAGAGCAATAAAAGCAGGTTAGCAGTAACTGGGTGTCGTGCATGAAAAAAACCACAACAGCATACAGATACAGAGAGAAAGCACAAATAAAAAAAGAACAGTGCAGCAAGCCGCAGCATTTGTTGCCCTTGTTTTATTTGCTTTTTAGCAAGTTGCCACAGTACAGAGGAACTACAGTAGAATGATCCTAACAACACACTTTCTGGTGTGCCAACTCAGCCAGGTGGCCTGATAAAAGCCTGAATGCTGATTTTGCTTTCTAAGTGCATGACTCGCACAGACTTGTTGCTCAAGATAAAAAAGCAAGATAAAACAACTGGGCCCCAAACAAATTTTATTTTAAAACAACTGTATGCCTGTTTGAATATTTAATTAGCTGGCATCCCAACAATCAGAAAGAAAAAGAACATCCAGTGACAAATGGAAAGGTTTTAATGCAACCATTGTATCATCCATTCAGACACTCGCACGCCTTTGGAGAGTCATCAGAAATACACGCAGGCAAGTCCTCAGGAATAATCTTAGAACTGTAGCAGCAAACACGTAATTTTCACACTGGCCTGGCATTAAAGAAAAGCAGTATTATTGTTTTTTCAGTGTTAACATGCCAGTGGAAAGCCCATTCTCAGCTTGCTAGCAACAAATTTTCTTTTCAAGCTAAAAATGTAAGATGCCAAATAAACTTAATGACTCAAAGTCTTTCACTGCAGCAAATCTAAGAAGAAATATAAATATTCAGGAATAAGTTAAGTCAAATGAACAAGGCCCAGTATTCACAGAGTCAAGGACTCTACCCAGTTAGTTGTTCTATACCAAATATTGCAATGATTACTATGTGTTAAAAGATAAATTAAATAAAAAGCAAATCAACATATATGGCAGCAAAAAATATAAAAATGTAACATTGAAACTGGAGTATCTTTTTGCTCTGAAGCAAAAAATCTGGTATTTTTAACTGTTTATCTTAGTTGTTAAATACAGATTACTTCATAAATACACATATGAAGAATAATTTCACAACTTTAAAGATTATATAATGCAACTTTAAAAGTGCACTCTGCCTTAACATTCGAAGTGATTATTTTGATCCCCTCCTATGCACATCCAGGCATATGCATGTTTCTACGGCATCCACAGCTCTCCCTGGTCTTTCTGAGATGTTGTTTACCAAGCACGAGAAGGGCCAGGAAAACCAAGCCAGCAAACAAAAAAGCCTAAGTTCCCCTAAAAAAGAGGCATTGTCCTCCCGGAGGGTGCCTGCACTGACGGGGACGCTGAGGACAGTGAAGTGGGCACGGCCCGCTCCATTTGCATCCCAGTCCCCCTCCCCAATGCTCCGGCAAAGGCAGCCCCGCTGCTGCGGAACAAATGGCCGGGCATGTGCCGGGGCCAGCGCGCTCCTGCCGCTCCCCGGCACGGCGCTCCCGGCACGGAGAGAAAATCCCAGCTTCCCCGCCACGCCACTCCGGAAAATAATCCCACAGCGGTGCGACCGCGACAAGGGCCCAGGGCAGGGAGCCAGGGCACAGCTGTCCCCGTGAGCCACCTAATGAAAAGGGCAGCAGGTAGACACCTGGTTTGAGGGAGTCAAGTGGAAAACTCAAAACTTTAAGTTACATGCTTGTTTCCCATTGGCTTTTATTGAAAACAAATGAAATTTTTTTAGGAAAGAAAGGTTTTCAGAAAGCTTCTGCTCAATATTTTACTCGAAATTTTTCAGTTTATGGAATAAATGTAAAATAGAGATGCTTACCAGACCTGAGTGACAGAATGACAATACATTCTGAGCAGTGTTCGCAGTACATATGTATTTACTCTATATGATGAATGCATGTATATTCCATGCCTGGGACATATTTTAACAGAAATGTCACTCTGTCAAATTGTAAATACTCGCACTCATAAGACTGCAAACATATTAGGTAAAACTGGGCTTAATTTACAAGTTCTCTGTTGTGCAGAATAACACAGCATATGCTATAGCTGATGGATAATCTATCACTGTCACAGGACAGCAGCGGAAACAAAGCTTTATGACATTTAGCACTGCCATGGAGATGTACACTGATTAATGCAAAGTCACCTACAGTGACGAATTATACTTCTTTTAAACTGCAACGTTATCTATGAGATTTGTAAATACAAGCTTCAGACTGAAATTTTAACATTTTACGTAATTGGGTGATTTATTAAAACGGATTAAACACTATCTCAAAAAGGGAATTAAACTCAAAAACTCCTACAAATGTATAATTTACAGATACATATGTACAAGCCATTAACATAATAAAAATGTTATTAATTATATAAACGTAAAAGAGGCCCTTCCAAACAGCTACATGAAAGTCCTAGCACAGACACGTAACTTCATATAGTTTCTGCTTGTTTTGGTATCTTAACTATAGCTTGCAAAAACATAGCTGCAATGTTATGAAGCTGCACTTGTGCCAGTCTAGATTTTTCAGATCAAAGGGTTCTTGCGGCAAAACACAACTGATGTGGTCTCAAAGACTTCATTAACTCCAGATGTGGGGAAATAGCCAGCCAATTCCACAAAAGGAGCGAGTCTCTTTTAGTTACAATCAGAACTACCCACAAATTAAAACCAGGCCTCTGATGTCATCTGATCACCTGCAGATGAGCGCCGGGTTTTTTCTGGTTAATGACCTAATCATAATTTTTATGTTGCGTTACTACAAACAAAATTTAAAAGCACAGGAGAAATTTTACTAAAATTAACCCAAAGTCTATGAGATGCAAAATGCAAAGGTTTTTAAAAAGAAAGTTCACAAAAAGGATGAAATTTTATTTTTAAATGGGGAAGCAATGCATCAGGGCAAGTGGTCTGTTCATTCTGAAAGGCCCACGTGCCCTGGGACCCCCCCCAGCCACACGTACCCCTGTGGCTGCTGGCGTGGCTGTGCAGCGGCTCCCCAGTAGGACTGTGTCCTACTTAAAGGGCTTTCTCTTCTGCAACAGCTGAGTAAGGCAGTTAAAAATATGACGTGGCTGCTCAAGATGGCCTCTTTTAGCTATTAAACTGATAACACTGACATCCAGGAGGCATCAAACCAGTTTTTCCTGGCTGACATTCCCACTAAGACAAGGAAAGAATATTGTTAAAAGGTCAGCCTGTTTGCACTCTCCTTGAAGAGGGCTGTCTCCAGCAGGTAGAGGAGGAGCCCATCTTTAACCCCCTCAAAAGCACTGTGCCCGAAGGCACCCAACGTGTCTCCATGCTGACAAGCAAAACACTCTCCCATTATGAATGGGAAATTCCCTTCCGATAAATGCAAGCCAAAACCAGTTTTTTTCCATGACTTACTAAGCCTTAGACTCGACTGTTTTGGAGCTGTGCTAATATATACATCAATCCTAACGCTGTGGTGCTCCTGAAGGGTTGATAGCCTCTGCCGAGGCAAGGAGGACAAACGAGTTGCAGAGGACATCAAGTCAGAGACCCACATCAGTCTCTCCTGCACCCTGAACTGTTTTATGGTTCTCCAGAAGGAAAGGCAGGATGACAACTCAGGTTTCTTTATGAGAGGTAGTGGTGGGGCTGACTTCAGAACAGAGCTGAGGAGACACTGGCTGTACAACATCA
Organism: Pomatostomus ruficeps; assembly: GCA_013400735.1. Taxonomy (NCBI): domain Eukaryota; kingdom Metazoa; phylum Chordata; class Aves; order Passeriformes; family Timaliidae; genus Pomatostomus; species Pomatostomus ruficeps. The sequence continues at coordinate 223,134 of VYZT01049522.1, forward strand.
GGTTTAATCCAAACAAAAGCATCATCCCAGTTCTGAAATCTGCCTTAGTGATTAACACAGATAATGAACACTACTGTGAAAGTTATATGGACCTAATATATCTAAAACATTTCAAATATTAGTCACTGTTGCTTCTGTTTACTAATACAAGTGCCAATAACATCAACAGTAATTTGAAGATCTAGGTTTACCAAATTTTATGCTAAGTAAAACTTCCAAGTCTCATTCTATAAATGCATTTAATAAATACAACACTTGGAGTCTTCCTATTGGCATCCATCCTCTCAGGCAATTTTCCTGTTTCAAAATCTTAAATATTTATCAATGTTTAATATTAATGTTAAAAGCAGATTAAAAAAATAGCAGTGAAGCAACCAAACTTACTTCCGATGAGCTCATGCTATCTCGAGACCAAGGCTCCCATCACACACACTGTTTATGAAATTATGAATTATGTTTCTCATTTAAGCATAGTTATTAGCAATTCTTGGAAGTTCAGGAAAATATTTGTCAAGCTGCTTGAGACAGAGAATTTTCTGAAGCCAGTAAAGATGAATAACCTATTCTGTAGCTTGTAAACCATGCTAAGTAGCCTATCTACATTCCATCAGCATCAGTCATGCGAGTGCGCTCTGATGAATGATTTGTACATGTGGCAAAACTTTACAGTGTATTATCTGCAGGTTTTGTAGCAAAAGCTAATTTTGCTGAAAAGCAGTTCTAGGAAAAGGAAACTTGTTTTCATGTTTATTGTATTTCTGACAAAATCATAGACTAAAACTTCAGGAATGTAGAACATTAACTACAGTTTTCCATACTCCTCTTTACAGCAAGACAGAAGCTTCCAAAAAATCCCCAACCAAACCCAAAGTCCAGTCTAAATTCTTGTGTAACTGATATTTAAGCAAGATGATGGAATGAAGAGCCCTAGTGTACAAAGTCAGTATAACCACATCCTCAAACATACTTTTGTTTCCAATGCCAGGTGTAAAGGTTCATGTATTTAAAAAACTCTTCTCACCATCCAGAATGACCATAAGACTCCTTTAAGAGAGCAGTCCTCTCTGCAAATCAAACCATATTTTTAAAATATGGTATAAAATTCAAACTTCTTGAAGTAGCTAAACTGAAATCCATCTTAAATAAATGTTTATGCAGTTTAGGCATGCTATACATGCCTATTTGGATATTTTTGAAATGCAGAATCCCACTGTAATGATACATAGCACAACTACTTCTTAGCTTCTTCCCTAGGAAATGCCAACTTTAAAGTCATATTAAAAAGCAACAGGCAAACTTAACAAAAATCTTAAATTCAGTATATAGAAACCTTTTGGCCTGGCCTGTTTTTTTATTAGTAGTAGTTTTTATTTTTATTGTAGTGTGAACTAGAGAGGGGAGGAAAAAGAAGGTAAGGCAGCAAAAAGAGCATTAGAAAGAAATACATATTTATATACTGCTTGAGGATTCTTTTTATATTTTATTTGCTAAGGAAAATCTCTTCACCACATTCTTCAAATCATGCTGTCACTAAGGGACACATGCAACTATGTCTTCAAAAATTCCTGATTAAATTCAGATTTTCAGGAAACAAGAACCAGAACAGCTGAAACTACTCCGCCTGTTTCTTAACCTGTTCCCTGTGTTTCAGAAGGCAGCTAGAGCTGTGGCGGGAATGCCCAGCACCAGCACTGCCCCCAGACACAGGCAGCAGCGGACACAGGCCATCGCTGCCATTTGTCCCTCTCTTCTCTGACCTCCCTCTCTGGTTCTGCACCTCCTCCACAGACGATTGTATTTCTCCAGACAGAGCCAAGGCCCTGAGCAGTCGGGGCGTGTTCCTCTTTGGTGCACGTTCTGAGAAATACAGATCTGCCCCACAGCACCTGAGCCCAGCCCTCACCGCTGCCGTTTGCCCAAGGAAACGGACACAACCTTTGATGGAAGCATTAATAAAGCTTGTTGCAGACAAGGCACCCTTCTGGCAGGGGACCGCTGCTCAGCTGATTGGCAGTCCAACCCAATGGAGTGGAGCAGGGAAAACTCTCCTGGGCTGATGAATTGCAACTCATCGTTTTTCAGTGGGATGGGGAGGGGAAAGAAAAGGGCGAGAAGCAGAAAGAAAATAAAAATCCAGCTGACCAGTGTTTACTACCTCTCTTTATTCAACGTCCACAGCCGTGTACCCCTAGAGATTTTCCAGATGATCTTATATTTGTCCTGACTCACAAATGTTAGCTTTGACCTTGTGTAAGTTGCTGTGGGCAGCATATGGTCTAGAACAGCTTTAATTGTACCTTCCTCCCTGCGTACTAGCTGGCCCAATACTAATAAAAGCAAAATTGAATCTTAGCACCTGGTTGCTCCAAAATTTACAAACTGAAAACATTTTACATGGATGTTAGAAGGCTGAGTACGTTATTTATTGCATAACAGCCAGGGTGAGGCACGCTGCCGTGTCATCTGAGCATCACGCAGCATTATTAACATGTTTCGCTCCGCTCTAACGCTGAGTGACGGCTGCAAGACAGGCATTTGCTGCACTAAAACATCCCAAATACAAACAGCTATCCTCACACCTGTACTGGTTCATCTATACACATGTGCCCATCAGCAACATGTTTATAAAAAGCTTTTTACCCTTTCCAAATTCTCAAGGAAAAGAGTATTTTCTCAAAAAAAAAAGAGAAAATCCCAGTATGAGCTAGTTCACCAAAAAGCAAATCAGAAAGCACCACACATATGCAAAATACCTATATCTCCTGACTTTTTTTCCTTTCCTTTTAAAATAAGAATTGTAGAAATTTACTGTAAAAGATGCAGCTTCTCCACCTTGGAGAAGGGTTCAATCTCAGCCTATGATGGGAAAAATAAATACTTATTCAATAATAAAATATACTTGTACATAGACTGGTATATTAAATCAACCCATAAAATGCACAGAATAAAACAATAAAGTGAATATATTCACAAATCTATTCTTATATGAAATAGTAGTAACAGGTGATATAAAACATAATCAGTATTTTTTCAAAAATTATTTATTTTGGTGACAACTGACACATTACTGTATTGCCATCTATATTAAAATAATTCTACAGTACATTTAGAAAATAATTTATTTCTATACTTGTAGGTGAACAGGTCTATTTTACTCTTGTAAGCACAAAGATGGTATCAAACTTCTATTAAATATTATTTTGGTACTGTTGCACTTCCTGAAATCTAAACGAAAAGGCCACAGTGAATTAAGAAGTTTGCTTAATTACATATTAATTTTAAAAAAATCAAATAAAATTACAAAAAGGCATAATTTACATTTGTGCTATTATCTCTACCTAAATATGGTTGCAGCTTTATTTTTAATGGAGATTAGGTATTTTCATTATTTGGGAGGGGGGGGAGGTCTCTGCAGCATGGCTGGCTCTTGAATGAAAGAGAAGATAAAACTTTATTGATAGAAACAATTTTTAAATATAGTTTTAATTTTTTTCCTTAAAGCTCTATATGAAAATGTTGTGAGTTTTCCTTAAACTGAGAGGATTTTCTATGTCAACAGGTGAAAGACAAAAAAAACCCAACAAACCAACAACAAAAAAACCCAGGCTATGTCTAGTGCAGTGCAAGTGCATTATTTTCTTTATGAAACAAGAAATTTTTTCGTTTTGATTTGAAGGGGATTCTTGAAATCTATGTATTTTTCCTATAGCACCTATTATACTTAACAGTAAAATTTTACTCCTTAGCAAGGGATTTGTATTAAACCACTATTTTTCACTTTCATGGGTCCTTCCTAAAACACACAGAAATTACAAAAATTGAGCTTTTTCTAACAGTAAAAACAGAAAAAATTTCAGACTTTTAATGTATGTGCCACTTCACACTAAACCTTCTACTGGGGTGCTCAGATGCTTGAGTTTTAGCATAATATAAAGCTTTGTTTTGGCTTACAAATTAAAGAAGTTGAAAAGAACAAAACATTTTTAATAAAAATTTTAAACAACACAAGTTCTATATGTGATTTCTCACTTATTTGGTGAGTAAATAAATCAGATTTTATATACATTAGCAAGTATCGAGAGATGTCAACATCCAAAATCTAATACAATAATCTAAATAAAAATCTCCAACTTGAACAATGAGGTTCATACTATCAACCACTGATTTATCAAACAATACAAGTAAAAGCACTAAGACATCAGAATTAGGGTATGTACTGTTCTCTCACTCTAGAAAGGTTCGTACAAGGATTTGGCATATACACCAAGAGGTGTGCTTCAAATACTAACACAAAAACCAGCCCCACAACTTCACAGAACCTCCTTATGTATATTTAAAGCAGTAATTTAGGCCAACTTGCAGTATTGCTAGGAGAGACAGTGGTAAAAGTTACTATGATGTTTTAAAAAAAAAATTAAATAAAACTGTGGGCAACATGATATAGGATGATCATATGATTTGTCATCTATTTACTAAGTTTTCAAGCTCATAAAGGTCACCTCTGACCCATAACAGGCACATGCTATCAATTTTCAAGCCATGCCCTCCTACAGTACCAGCACTTCCATCTACTATATGCCTGGAAATACTTAATAAGATCAAAGCCTTTTTTCCTGCTACAAGAACAAAGAGAAATGTTGTAATAGAGTGATCTGTGCTCTAGAAAGAATAAAATCAAAACTCCATGCAAGTTATATTCCCTTTGCTTCAGGGGTATTGTACAGTTAATTTTACTTAAGTCTTATATATATCTTCACATAAAACTTCAAACAGATTGTTTTAGCCTACGAGCAGACATGAAAGAAAAATCATTTCATATTTGAAAGACAGCTGGCATTTATACCAAAGGAAATGAAATAGAGACCAAGCGATTTTACTGATTCCCCAACCTCTCCTCCAGTGTCTTTGCTGTTATTCAAGAAGCTCGTACCCAGCGTCTTTTATGAATATAAAGATCCATAATTTAATTACCATTGAACAAAAATCTTGGCAAAAAAAAGTTTACTAATGAAAGCAAAACTCACACAGGCCCACGGGACGTGGATCAGCAATGAAGAAACAAAACAAAACAAAAAAAGAAGCCACAAAAAAAGATCAGTATCAGCATCTCCCCTTTTCCTACTTAATACTATTTTTGTAACAGAAGAAAGCCAAAACCACATACAACATAAACAGACTGGAAGAAACACACCGTGTTAAATTTACCATCGTATGCTAATTTTTACACACAAAAATCAGAACCGGTGTTCTAATTTAAAAATCAGAAGTATCTACCATGAAACAGAAACACTCCGTTCAATTTCCACAAAGTTAAATCCACAGAGAGATTTTTTTTGTTTTTTTCCCTGCGGAATCTGCATTTCTCCCCCCCTCCCGTGTTTGCAGGAACATTTGAGGATTCCGAACTCCCGCGGCGAGCGCCCGGCGCGGGCAGGGCAGCGCTGGCGGCCGGCCCGGGGCGCGGCGCTGGCCGGGGCT